>PVIW01002850.1:0-169194 GCA_004026585.1 Noctilio leporinus
GGGGGGGTGCGGAATGGGGAGGGTGGCGGAAGTGAGGGGGGAGAGAGGCAGCAAGCAAGGCAGAGGTGGGGCACAGTCCCCCCCCATTCAGGGCTCCCGATGCTAAGAGACGATGCATTACCGTATCAGCCCTATCCTTTTTTTACACACACACACAGACAGACAGACAGACAGGCAGAGCCGCAGTGCACACGAGGCGTGTGTCGGCGAGGCCGCCCGGGGACTCACCGCAGCAGTGCTACGTGAATGCAGAGGGCTGGAGGTGGTGTGACTACTCACTTGCTCGGCTAACAGCTGCCGGTTTTGGATGGAATTATTCCGCAACAACAAGAAAGCGTCGGTTAAACGCCTGGTGGCCATGGCGCACCCTCTGTGACCCCCGCTCAGGGGCCCCCCGCCCGCTTTTGTATTCCTGGTTCGGGTCTCTGGCTCGCGTTCCGGCCTAGCAGGGCCCCTCCGCCGAGCAGCTCCTCTCTCCGCGAGGCCTCGCACCTCGAGTCTGGCGGGCGCGGCGCGGCGCTCGGCTCCTGCGCGAGACCCCTCCCCACGCGCGCGCGGCGCGCGCCTATTGCCTGCGGCCCCCTCCCCAGCCCTGCCTCCGATCTCCAAGCACTTCGGTCGCCCCAATCCCCGCCGAGCTAGTCAGCGCTGCGGCGCCCCCTCCCCAATCCAACCCGGGATCTACAAGCGTCCCACTCGCCAATCCTGCTCTGCATTGGGAAGCCCTGGAGCCCCTCGCCCCCCTAATCTCGGAGCCCCTGCAAGGTCTTGGTTCTCTACTCTCACTGGGCTCATACGCGCCCCTGGGCCGTGCCCTGAGGCCGGGGCTGCCTCAGTTTCCCCACTCGAGGCCTGGCCCAGGCCCTCTTGGGACAACGGGGCGAGGCGCGGGCCCTGCACTGCAGGCGCCCGCTCGGCCCGCGTGGGCCTGGGAGGCTGCGGAGGCGCAGGCGGGGCCTCCTGACCCTTCCCCGCCTGGGCTGCCAGCTCCTAGACGGCCACCACGGGCCGCTGGCCTCCAGGAGGGCGGCGGGGCCTGTTTCCGGCCTCCTCACGCCTGGTCGGCGGCTCCCTCCATCCCAGGATCAGGGTGCACCCGGCCCCGGGCCGCTTCCGTACTGCGGTCCCGGGCTCCGGCGTTCCCCCGGCCCTCTTCCTGTCCGTCTCTCGAGAGTGCCCCCCCGCGCCGCCCGCGAGCCCTGCTCGCAACGTTCCGGGCGCGGGAGCTCCCTGCCCCCTGGCCCGGGGCCGCGGGCGCGCTCCGCCCTCTCCTGGGGCGCCGGGGCGCCGGGCCTCCCCTCCCCCCGCTGGGCCCGGCCGGCGGAGCTCGCAGGCCTGAGCCTCGAACGCGTGGCCCCCACGTGGCACGGTGCTGCCGGGGGCTGGGCGCGCGCTAGAGTGGAACCGAGCGCGGGCAGGCTCGGGCGCCCGCAGGGCGAGGCGGAGGCGGCAGCCGGGGCGGGAGAGGAAAAGTTGGAGACGACTGCCTCTGGAGGCCGAGCACGCTCCACTGCAGGCAGCGGCTCGCGCTCGCTTTTTTTTCAATGCTAAAAAAAGATGTATCTGAAAAACAACAAGGGGGGGAAAAAAGGCGAAAGCAGCAGCTCCAGCTCCAGGCCGCCAGGGCCGCGCCGCAGCGGGCTGTCGGGGGGCGCCCGCCCTCCCCGCGGTGGCTTTCTGCAGGGGGCACTGCAGGGTTGTGGCATCTCAAGTGGGAAAGGTCCCAGAAACTCGGATCCCCCCCCCCCCCCAATAACTTTCCTGCCCGGTGGGCCCCGCGCGCTGGTGCGCTGGTCCTGGCCCCGCTTTCCCGCAGTCAGGCGGGGGCGTGGGGGCCGGGGCGGGTGGGGTTCGGGCAGGGCCCCCATGGATCCACGTTGGTCTCAAGCTTTCGCAACCCGGGCAAGGATAGCAGTGGGCAGGCGGCTGTCCCTCGAGGGAGGCCCGAGGCTGCAGCCGGGTGCCGTGTGGGCCAAGCAGGTCAGGGTCACGGGTCCTGGCGCCCAGGACGGGTCGGCTTCCCGCTGGGCAAGCCGAGACCACCCGGAGCAGCCGCGCAGGGATCGGGAGTGGTCTTAACAAAGGAAAATCACCCCAAACGCCGGGATAGGGCCCTGATCCGTGTGTTCCTGCGTGACACAAACGTGTGGCTCTGCGAGCATTTTCCGCGTGCTGAGCTCCGGCTAGTGGAGCAGAGCTCACACGGGGCCGGGCGGGCGGCCTGGGGGCGGCGGGGTCGAGAACCAGCTCGGGGGAATCGCCGCAACCCCGAGTAGCTTTCTATGCATTGTTCTCTAAAGGAGAAGGCTGCTCTATGGCGGTTGCGTCACTACAAATGTTCAAATGCGTTCAGTAGATACATCAAAATGCAGAACGTGAAAGAACAAGAAACGGAAGGCCAGAGAGCCGGGCGGGGCGTGCATTTCGAGGAAGGGGCTGCGGCTCGCAGAGCTGGGGAAGGGGGCGCGCGGAGGAGGGTGCGGGCTAGCACTTCCCCGGGCCTGGACCCTACACGGGTGACCCCAGAATCCCACAGCTTGGCCTCCACGGGCGAGCAGCCCGCTTCCCCGAGCTGCAGGCTGTTGCTCTAACGGCAGAGACCCTGAGCTATCTCGTGCAGGGAAATTCGGGCAGCAGCCTTGCGTGGACCCCCGGTTTAGCTCGTCGCTGGCGGAAGGTTTGCATATTTGTCGGGGGAAGGGGAGCTCTGATCCCACACCGCATACGATCCCCACACTGGCAGCTGATCCCAGACACCTGACTGGGACCCCCTGCTCCCCCTTTCGGAGAACAGATCATTGTAAACAACAACTGAGTGGGTCTTCGTAAGAACATCAGATTAGACATGTGGTCCACGTTCTGTTCCTTTCTCTTAAGCTCTCATCACCTTGCAGAGCAGGGACTTGTTTACTTCTCCTCGCTCTCCCCCGCTAGACCGTGATCTTCCTCCTACACAGGGACCTGATCTATTTATCTGTGTACCAGCTGCCATTTCCCCTGGCTGGGAATAGGCTCTGGATAAATGTCTTAAAAATATGTGTATGAATGAATGAGAGACCCGCGGTTTCCTCCCCAAACTCTACAACCTTCAAGTGCCTTTAAGCCTTTATAGCCCTTATCTGCCAAGAAAGAAAAAAAATGTGGGGTTTTAATAATCCTTGTAATCCATGCCCTGTCTACTTCTCCCGAGCTATTGCGATGATCAAATGAGATAAGTGAAAACCTTTGTAAACTATCAGGTGCTGAGCAAGTATTATATAGGATGGTTATTCATTCATTCCCTTTCCTGGGAAAGGGATTCCTGGACTGGTGTTTTAGCCGATGGTGGTTGCCCTCACTGGTCAGTCCTAAACACTTATTCCGGGGCAATCTTGTTTTTTACATCTAGGAAATCAATCAAGCTTCTATTTCTTTGAGAGAAATGAACAGTGCCTGCACACATGAATAATGGAAGGGAAAAAATCTCATATTCCCCAAGCAGCCACCTCATCCAAGCAAACCCAGAGGCCAAGCACGGAGAAATTTGTGAAGAATCCATGAGATTGGCATAGCAACCCTAAGGCAGCACCTGCAGCTCTGGCCCCGCTCGGGATCGCGTGTGTGAAACAGTGTTAAGTGAAAAAGCAGGGAACCCGGAGAGGCCAGGGGCGCCGGCAGAGACGGCCTCCGTGCGTGTCCACCCTGACCCATACTGGACGGGAGGGGAAAGGAAGGGGAGGATTCAAATTATATTTGAATGTTTCTTGGCTGTTTTATTTTCCTGTCAAGTGGCTTAAGCCTGATTTTTTTTTTTTTTTTTTTTAAACATTCCCTCATGGCCAAGTATGTGTTTCCTTGGAATTGAAATCTAGGTTGATGGTTTTATATTTTAAAAGCTTTCATTGTGACTCATTCTTGGCCTGGGCTGGGATTCTGTAATACTCCCCGAGCTCTAGGAGCCTGGGTGTCCTGTTTCTTGGGCCTCCTACCCACTTTCTAACATTTTGCCAATGGATCCAAGAAGTCACTTTTGGAGACAAGTGTTGCATTGTCTTCCTGTCATCTTAATCGGTTTGGAAGGCTCTCCCACGGCGAGCCGGAGGATGGCAGGCGTGGGAAAAGGATTCAAGTGCTAACAGGTGAGCGTCTGGACAAACTGGGTCAGCAAGGTGAGACTCACCTCCTCCGGTGAAGACGTTTCGGTGAGGTAGGGCCAGTGAAGCCCTCCCGGGGGCCCAGTGAGGGGCACCATGGTTTATTACAGAGCCCCGTGGCTGACGCAGAGCCCATGTTGCCTCCACTCTCCCCAGAAGGCATCACAGCTGACTCCGAAGACGAGGGCCTCGTGGTGGCAGCTGGGCCCCTTCAAGCACAGCACCGGGACTCTAGTTCTGTGGCTCTGGGATCCAGACGGGCGCAGCACGCTTTCAGGCATTGGACGGGTTCGGACAGCTGGCCCTGGATGCCTTTGAACTTGGGTCTTTCTAGTGCCCATTCTAAGACCTTGATAAAAGGTTACGCTTTTATCCAGATGATCAGCGAAAGCCCCCAAGCTGAATGAACGCCTCACCTGCACGGATTCGGCCTAACGTGCAGATTCTGGCCCGTTTCAGGAAACAGGAACTTTGGGTTCTGTCTTCCCAAACAACTCAAACCCTTGAGCATGTCTAACCTCAGAAAAGTCCCTAACTCTGCCTGTCCTCAGCCACGACCTCTCCCAAACGAGGGCCCCAAAGAGGGAACAGTTTCGTGTTGTCCGGACTCCGTTCATTTTTGTTTTTGTTTGTAGCCAGATCATTGAATTCGGTGGGCATTTCTAAGAATGCAGCAGTGGCTGTGCCCAGCCTGAACCGCCTCGACCACCCCTGCCGAGTGCTGGTTCCCAGCGTGTGGGTTTCTCCACAGCCTCCCAGGGGCGCCCTCTAGTCCCCTCCACCCAGCCTCTGCCCTGCTCCCGCAGTGACCTGTGCACAGCACAGGTCTTATCATGTCACCGCCTGATCTCGGCCCCCCAGACGGCTCCCATTGGCCGACCCCAGCAGCATGCGGGAGAAAACAAGTGTTCCCCAAACTGGGCCATCACTCCCGGTAACTAGTGATAGTCTTTTCCTGGGAGGCAGACAACAATTTAGCTAATTGATGGAGTGGTCTCCGTGCTCAGTGTTCCTCCCCTCCCTTTCCCTTAAGCCTTTGGCCTCTGCTACCCCTCGGTGTTTTAGAATCTAACCTAGTACCAGACTTCTCTGAGAGTCACGCATTAACTTTTGTTCCTCGCGTGCTAACATTCCCCCGTGCTCTGCTCTCCCAGTGCAGTGGAGGAGGCCAGCATTCGAGCCCCTGCCCAGCAGGCCCTGCCCAAGCGATGAGCTTTCTCCTTCCGGGACTTGGCTCCTGCGGTTTTCTCTGCCCGGATGGGGTGTCTTCTCCCTCCTTCTTGGTAAGCGGTTCCTTCTGGACCTAGTGTGCCTGCTGTATGGGGCAATAAATGTTTGTGGAGTAGATGAATGGATGGATGAACAGATGAAATTAAATATATTAACCCCCAGAGTAGACCAGAGGGTCAAGAGCCTGAACAGCTGGGACGGACAGACAGACAGGACAGAGGTCCTCTCTCCTACTCTCACTCACGGTGTCTCAGACTCACTGGTCTCCTTATATCTCCTCAAACCTTACGTGTTCTTCCCTCCTACCCAGCATCTTCCTCTGCCTGGCTCCTTCTCAGGACGCAGGTCTCAGACCTCCCTGTAGCAAGGAGACCCCCTCACCTTGTGGCTCTGGAAAAGGACTGTCCTCTCTCGGGCTCTTATGCCTATCACACCATGTGCCCAGGCTCAGCTGAGTCAACCACAAGACTCAAATGACATTTAACCTCATGGCTTTGGGTCTTTTGAGTCCAAGAAAGAGACCTCTGGTCACAGCTCGCACCAGCAAAGCATTTCTCCTTCTTCTTTGTCTTCTCTGTCTGTCTCTTCGGGCTAATGTTGACACCTGTGCACTCAAATCAGCCTTCCCATCTTAACCATCTCCCTCGGCAGGGACGAAAACTGGATGTGCCAGCCAGGGCTGGCTGGTATGACTCAGCCCCTACCCAACAGAAAGGAAATCTTGGTGTTTTCATGCTGGCAGGTATTGAGACACAGCCAGCTCATCCGTCTCTAGTGTGTTTGTTGCCCCCTGACCATAACCCCCAGCCTGTTTGCGGGGTGCTGAGCGGCGGACACGTGCGTGCGGGCCGGACTCACGTCTTCTCCGGACGCCCCGCTCGCACCAGCAGCCAGGGGGCCCTTTGGGCTGCCAGCCACAGCACCCACGTCAGCTTGGTTTAAGCCTGAAAGTGAGTGTGTTGGCTCTGACGACTTTTTAGAAATCTAGGCATAGATGGACGCCGAGGGTAAATGATATCAACGGGTCCCTGTGACTCAGCTCTTTTCCCCGTGTTAGTTGCGTGCTCAGGCCTGCTTGCCCAGCAGGTGACAAATTGAGATCTGGGAGCTCTGCCCCGCGGTCTCTCGGCGTAACCACCCCGCCCTCCCCCCCCCGCCCCCCAGCAGGGACAAGTGTCTTTCCCGATGATTTTCAACGAAAGCCTTAGAATGGACTCTCAGGGCTCCTCTTGGGTTTTATCCCGAAACCCTAAACTGTAGCCAGAATGTGGTGATCATCAGGCTTGTCAGGCTGGGTCATGGGACCCCATCATGGACTCAGGAAGGTGACAGTGGCATGGTCAGAGCCAACCAGGCGAAATGCACCGCAAGTCTGTTCATTCTGACCTCACTGTGTCGGATCGAGAAGAGGGACAGCGGGGGTTCCAAGGCAGCGGCTTCCACACACAGCCGCCTGCTTCTGTCCCGGAAGGGCACGCCCCTGGCCCCCGGAGCCTCGGTGGTGACCGTTTCTTCTGCGTCAGCTCTCTGCGTCCCATCCCCAGCTGTTGAGGGGCCCCCAGTGCTTGGTCCTTGTTCTGTCTGACCCTTTGCCGACCTACGGTTTCAGGTGCCACCTGGGCTGTCCCCGCACATTCCGCCCTCTGGCCTCACCTCCCAGCCTGAGCTCTCCCCGTAATTTCCAACCTCCGCCTGCACGCAGCGACCCGACCCCTGCGTGTGCCGTGGCGGCCGGCCGGTTCCCGTCCAGGCACGTGCCTCCTGCTCAAGCCCCGACTTGTGCCCGTGGTACCCATCGTAGTCATCCAGTCCCCTAAAGGCAGCCTTTGGCATCATCTGCCATCCCAGCCCCTCTGCCCCTGAGCCAACAGGCCATCATGACCTGAATAAAAGGTGCTGCTCCCCCTCGCCTCAGCCGCCCTTCCCCTTTCCCACCCCCTCCGCCGGGCCTCTGCTCGCATCTCTTTGGCCTGGAAAATTGCCACCTCCTGTCCACCTGGTCTCCATACCTCCAGTGCGGGTCCCTGGGGCGGGATTGTCTCAAAACCATCACCTTTCTAAAAAGATCTGTTCATGTTCCTCTTCTCTCTTGGCAGCTGCGGGTCATCCTGATGCTGCTTCCTGGAAGGAAATAAACTCCTTACTTCTGCCTCGAAAAGCCTGAGGCACCAGGGCCTCTCCAGTGGCCCCGTCCTGGAACCCCGGGCCTGGTGGAACATTCTCAGCAGCTCCTGGTTTACCTTGTCTGCCCCTTGGACGGCTGCTATCTTCGACCTTGAGCTCTTTTCTCCACTTCACCCCTTTCTCCTGGAAAACTCTTACCTTTCCAGGTCAGGGTGGGACTTCACGTTGAGCCCTTCCCGTTCCCCCACCCTAGGCAACATCAGCCACTGTTGCTTCTTAAAGCCCCGAAGATAGGCTCCCTGACATGTGCCAACCTGTCTCCGTGACTGTCCCCTCCCGTGGATGGGAGGGTGGAGAGGGCAGGCTGGCCCACTCATCTCTGAGTCCCCGGCGCCTGCCAGAGGTGGACCTCCCGGCCGCGACCGGATGAAGATGTGGCCGGGGACACACGCGTGGCTCTGCTACCCTCCTTCCCTCTTCCCCCTTCCAAAGTTCCCTTGAAAACCTAGTTAAACCTTTTCCTTGGCGCTACGGGATGACTTAACGTTTCTACTGGGCTGGGACCAGCAGCCTGCTTCCCGCCTTCCTGATGGAAATAGAGGCCGATGGAGTCCGAGTGTGTCAAGTGATCTCTGGAAACACGACTGGACGTGGGGTCTGGGGAAGTTATTCCACACTCTCTGGGGGCTTCGGTGCCCTCCAGGCGCTGGGGAAGCGGGACTCGGGGTGCCTGCAGCTTCCATGGGACGGATGTGTTCAGCCCAAGGCCCCACAGGGTGCTGAAACCACGCTCCGCTCTTGTGAAACTGTGAAACTCTAAGTGGGGCGGGGCAGGGAGGCCGCAACAGCCAGTACCCACCGGCTCTGGCTGGTGGCTCCCACCGGGAAGGGTGTGAGGACCTCGGGGCTGAGCACCTCCTTGGGCCCTGAGAGCAATTTCCAGCAATCAGCGTGAAGATCGGACTCAATCAATGAGGGAACCAGTTGCCTTACCGATACGGAAACGGAGCCGCCGCCATGGGCCCGGCACCGTGGGAGACGCTGCAGCTGTGGAAGACTCTGCTCTCGAGAACTCACCGTCTCTATCTGGGGACACAGAACCGACAGACAGGAAACAATTAGTGAGCAACGGAGCTTGAAGAAATATGCCAAAGTGACTATAAAGGCAGCAGCAGTTCGGAAAAGGGAGAGATTGATATTTCAGCTGAAGCATCCCTGGTGAAGGAGGTGCAGGAGGACCTGGGCCCTGAAGGATGGGAGAGGCCTTCCAGGAAAGGGGGAAGCGGTGCGAGCAAAGCCGAAGCATCGGGACTCCAGCAGAGGGGCAGGGAGAGACCAGAGTCCTGCCGAGCTGGGTGGGCCCCGGGGGTCACAGCAGGTGGACGCACAAGCTCCTTAGGGCAGAGCGAGAGGTGGGTCCCCTGAAAGTCAGGAGCTTAACTTGGATGTCCGTTCAACTCACATTTATTGAACGTCTGCTACGTGCCAGGCACCGTGAGTTGTGTGAGACTCCGAGGGGAGGGGACCCCAGGAGAACCGGACACACAAGCGCCTTGTACTGTGGCGAGTGTCCCGGGGCAGGAGGGGCTGTGGCCTGATGGGGCCTGTACAAAGGGGGTCGCCACAGTGTTGCGTATGGGGGGGAAAGGCCAGCAGCCTGGGTTTCCAACAAAGGGTGGCTCAGTTGGTTACAGTATCACCCCATGCGCCAAAATGCTGTGGGCTCCATCCCTGGTCGGGGCAACCAACTGATGATGTTTCTCCCTCTTTCCTTCCTCATCCTCTAAAGTCAACGAGCATATCCTGGGGTGAGGCTCTTCCAAAAGCGGCCAGTTGCATGATTATGGCCCGTCCCTGTGGAATCCCGTACAGGGATGAAACGTGTGCCCACGTGCGTGGGCCGCAGTTAAAAACTGTATATCAGTGTGGAAGTTCGCCAAGAAATGACGTTAGGAAAAACTATGCCAGATCCAGAGAAAAACATACTGTACGCTATCTTTCACGTGAGGAGAAACACATGTGTATTTTGTTAGTCAATGGCTGGGCGCCCTCTGGGAAGGGACACGAGGACCACGGAACACTGGTGTGGGGGTCGCGGGGAAGGACGCAAAGGAGGTCTGGGCCTCGGCCTTGATTGGCAGTGACTCCCAAAGGTGACACTGTTGAAACTTGCGTTTTAAAAGGTGTGGAGGGGCGGGGACCAGCATCCCCGCTGTGGTGACCGGTGACAAGTTCCCATAAGCCCAGAGTGTTTACAGACCCCCGAGGGGGGCGGGAGGACTCGGGACAGGCTCGGGGGTTCCTACCTTCGCCCAACACGCCCAGCTCGCGCCACATTGGGGTTGAGGTGAGCCTAGCCCAGGGCTTTGGAACATGAATGACTTGGTCTGTTGGTCCAAGTCACCTAACAAAATGTCAGACCAGATGGCGTATAAATGACAGGCGTTTATTTCTCACAGTTCTGGAGACCGGAAGCCTAAGATCCAGGCACCAGCATTGGGGTGTGGGTCCCCTTCCCAGTTTGTAGCCCATGTATCCTCCCTGTGTCCTCTCCAGGTGGAAGGGGACCAGGAAGCCTGCTCTGTGAGGACACTGGTCCCCTTTGTGAGGCTCTGCCCTCAGGACCTAAGCACCTTCCAGGTGCCCTGTGTCCTTAACCTGGGGCATTCGGGTTTCAACCCAGGGATGTGGGAGGGACAGAGACATTCCAACCCCCAAGATTCCCCTTCCTAACGTGTGCAGGAAGGACGAGCCACCGGGACATTCTTGCCTGATGCAGAAGGCGCCTCTCCTGACTAGAGATACAATGACGAACAACCAATGTGACGCTTGCCTTCCCACAGTTCATTTTCTGCCAGGAGGAACCTGAAGATAAACAACAAATACACAACATGATTTCAGGGAGCGAGAAAATGAACAGGGGGGTTTGCAGCAGATGGGGGATATTTCAGGGGGGCCTCCCAGAGCACATGGCGTTGATCTGGGGCCCGTGGGGCGGAGGAGGCAGCGGGGCAGCCCACCCAAGAGCCCGAAGGTTGAAGGGACACAGAGGTCAAAGGCTCCGAGGCAGGATGAACCTTTGTCTCGAGGGACAGGGGGGAGCCAGGCAGCTCAGTGGGCACAAGGAGGAGACGTTCCGCAGGGTGAGGTCAGGTGCGAGGCCTCGTTGACCTCAGAGCTGAGGGTTTTATTCTACGAGTGACCTGGAGTGGTGGCATCTTGCAAAGGCAGCAAGGGAAAGCCCCCGCCCTGTGTGTGCAGGTGTGTGTGGGCAGGAGACAGGGGCAGAGGAACGTCACATCTTGGGCTTTGCCCGGGACGACTCCGGGACCTTCGCATCCGCCGTCCGGACCAGGAAGCTGGCCTCACCTGGACCTCGTCGCTCCTCTGGCCCAGGAGCCTTCGCAGGGCCCCGGGGGGACCAGCGCCCAGCTGACGACGTGTCACGCTTCGTCGTCCTGGGATTCCATTAGCGGCAGCAAGCGTTTCTGTCTTTACGTGACAGAATTTCCTACCCTGTGCTGCACGGGACAGAAAGAAACGGAAGGGCTGGGCGCGGCGGGTGGTCCTCACGGGCTGTTTGGCACCCGGGAGAGGAGGAACCGCTGGACACAGGACAAACGGCCCCCACCCTCCTGAGGGGTCGCTGGCCGGCCCCATGTGCTCTGGCTCCGACTCCAGGCCTCCTGGCCTCAGTGTTTCTAATTGATTTAGAAATAACAAACGTGTTGGCTAGGCGCCTAGAGACCATGTAGGCCAGAGAAGGAAAGCCCTTTGTCCGAGGTCACACGGCTGCCCAGTGCCAGGGGCAGCCCTGGACTCCGCTGGATCCCCGGGCCGCCCGTTAGTGCACTGCAGAGCCCCCCAGAGAGGAACTGGCGTCACCCGAAGTCCACCAGGACGCCACAATCTCCCGGGGTCGGGTCTCTGGTCGGCTGGTATCACCTGGGGAGGGGCGGGGGGCCTCCTATTACCGCCCACGACGATCCGAGTTAAGTCCGGTCAGCTGAGAGCACCACGTAAGCAAGTCCTGAGGACACACACAGCAGAGGCGCCTGGAACAGGGGTGCTGCCCAGTCGCTGACATATTAACAGAGCAGCTGCTACACGCAAGGCATGGCCAGCGACATACAAGGTCCCTGCCCATTGGCAGACGGCAGACTCACATGAAGGGTGGTCAGGGAAGGCCTCCAGGAGGAGGTGATGCTGGAGCAGAGACACTATCTGGGAGCTGCGTCACAGGGAGAGGGCTCAGCGGGGCCGGATGGGGGTAGGAAGGGTCCGAGGGGCTCCTGGAACAGCAGGGGAGGCCTGGGGATGCACAGGGGCCACCTCGGCGGCTCCCCCTGCCATTCCAAACTCGGGTCCCTGGAGGCTGCCGTTGGAGGGTCATGGGTCCGCCAGGTTGGGAGCGTTCGGCCTCCTTCCAGGCTCCAGACCCGGAGAAGGCTCCGAGTCAGCCATTCCTTTGAATGTCGGGGCTGGCGGGCTCCCACCAGCTGGGTGGTCCCGGTCCCCCAGCCCTGTGGTTGGTCGTCTGGAAGGGGAGGATGGAGAGGCCCTTCTCCCGGAGTTTCCACAGGCCGACCCCAAGTGACACACGCTGAGGGCCCGCCAGCACGCTCCTCTCTGTGGCAGAGACACCGGCCGCTAGGCACACTTTCTTTCTTTGTTTCTGCTTGCACTATCACGATTACTACTACGACTATTATTATTCTGGTCCCCCAACCAGCAAAGACCTCCAGTTGGCCCCACTCTGTCCTCCGGAGGGACAGGCCCCAAGTCTGCATCTGACCCTCTCGCTCAGCTTTATTTCTGAAGGTGCCACAGGCCACCTGAGCTGACTCCTCGGTGTCCCTCAGAGGGGACATCATTTCTTGGCCCCCAGGAGGGCCCTGAAAGACAGGAGGAGGGGTGGCCCTGGGGCAGAAAGAGCTCAAAGGAGAAGGATGCAGGGGAAACTCTCTCCAGACCAGTGTCCCAGCCTGAGGTCTCCGCTGTGGTGTCCTGCATGCTGACAGAGGTCTGCACCTGTGAGAGGCCAGCAGCAGCACCCCCAGGACTGTGACAACCACAATGGCTCCACCATTTTTCACATCTGAGGCCCGGGGTGGAGTCCCCATAATTGTCACTGTCTGGGCCTGGTGCCCTTCAGAGAGGCTCTTGGTGACTTGCGAGTGGAACACAGCAACCCTGTGGAGGACCAGGGAGATGCTTTAGCCCAAAGCTGGTGCCAGGCCACCCTTCACCTGGACCCACGTGTGTCATTACCCAGCAGACTGTTCTCTTGGGGTTCGGGAGGGGGTGTCGCCTCCCCTGAACACTGAGATGGCAGCAGGGACACGGAGAGGCCCCTGGAAGCCCCAGGTCCTGCTGCTCAGTGTCCTCCAGGAGCAGAAGCCCCTCTCAGGGAGTGGGGAGCACGGGGCCCCTCAGGCTGTGCCGGGTGGTCTTTGAAAAAGACCTTCCTTCGGGGCTCCCCATACTGCGGTGGGTCAGGCCTGAGCTCTTGGCTTTTCTTCCATGTTTACTTTTCACTTTTTTCCCCCCCGGCTCTTGGCTCTGGGAAAAGTGGAAAAACATACACAGTGACTATACTGTTGATGTCTTGGTCCAAGAGGAGGAATCCCCATCGCTGAGCAAAAACCGCGGCCGGTGTGGGGTTCATCCATCACGCCCACGCTAGTGTCCTTGCGGGCGCCGGGCCGCACGGGCTTGTCCCTTCTCGGGAAGAGAATCCGGCTCTCAGCTCCCCGTCAGATGGGGCCTTTCTCCCGCTGGCTGGGGGCGGCCTGCACGGGCGGGCCAGTCGGTCAGAACCCGAGTCCCCGTTCCCCGCCATGGGGTGGGTGTCTGCCTATCAGGAAGCACATCTCAGCTCTGAAGACGGGGAGTGGGGGTGGGGTGTCCCCGCTTAAAGTTGGTAAGATTAGAGATGGGAAAGGAGCCGTGGCCTCATGGCCACACAAGGAACACGGAAGGTATTGATTTGGTCGGCACAGACAGGACGACCTCTTGGCCAGAAGGTACACCCTGGACTCGGGCGTAGTTCCCGTGTTCTGCCCAGCAGCCCGGTTCTCCTCCCCCTCCTGATCTAGCACGTAGGCACTGGGCTATAAAATGACTGCTGAATAAACTGTGGATCAAATAACAAATATTTTGAACATCTATCATGTATATGCCACTGCGTTAAGGCCTAGAAAATGTATGGGGCTTTGGGGAGGGGGAAATGAGGTGCTGAGTTACGAAGGACGGCAAACCCATGGCGCGCCGGCCCCCGCGCCTCCCTCCCGCGCTCCCAGCAGACATCGCTAATCCATCTCCGCGTGCGTAGCTTCAGCATCCTGCTGGGCACAGAGCTGTGGCTGCTCCTCCTCGGGAAGGTTTACCAGTTCGTAGCTCTGGGAGATCAGGGGTCACCCACTTGACCGGTCGGTTGTGGCCCATGAAGCTTGGAGATCAGTGGAGAACAGAGCCGTCATGCTGCTTTACTGTGCATGTCTTGGGAGGATCAGACAACTCCCACCATAGTGTCAAGAGGCAAAACCATGGGTGATGATGGCCCGATGAGGCCATGGCAAGAGGCATACACTCTTGGCTCATCTCCACCAAGGCCGCCCCGGAAGACTTCTTGGAGGAGGTGATGTGCTAGTGTGTCAGCTGTCTCCCCTCTCCTAGGGCGTCTGTCTTTGATTAAATGGAGTCTCTGTGTCTCTCCTTTCTTTTCAAGGACACCAAGTCATTGGGTTTAGGGCCCACCCTAAATCCAGGATAATGTCATCTCAAGATCCTGAATTAAGTACCTGCGCAAAGACCTTCTTTCCAAATAAGGTCACTGATGGATGTGAAATTTCGGGGGGAGGGGACTATTCCATCCACTCCAGGGGCCATTAGGGAGGTAGGCAGATGTCATGAGTTCTAGGGCCACTCTCAGGTCAAGATGCCCTAGAGAAGGAACTGGAGCAGCCAGGCCCCTCCTGCTGGTAACCCTGGTGAGTGTCACCCTGCCCCGTCCCCCCTTGGAACTGAGCTCCTTCTCCTGCCTGTCTTGCAGGGTGGCTTCAGAAAGGGACCCCACTGCCTTCTCTAGGGTGCGGAGAGAGGTAAGACCACCTTGGATTCTGCCATTACCATCGAGTTTTACATGCATGTGCACACGTATGTGTGTCCAACTGTTTTGTTTCCTAACACAGGGCAGAACGAGCCTTTATGTCCTTGTAATGGTCTCTCCCTGGTGCATGACCACCATGACAGCCCCCTTCATTGGGATCCTGGGCTCCCCCTGCACCCCCCCAAAAAATCTCCACACAGGGCCCAGAGAGATCTTTTAAAAATCAGTGAGAGATTTAGCAACTTATGCCAAGTTTAAACGTCATTATGCAAATGTGAATGTACCTAATCTCTACCTCAACAGACTCTTAAATAGTTCAGTGGTTAGCTTAGGGCCACATAGGAAGTCAACCCCAAGTTCAAAAAATAGCTAGAATGCTATTCTACAAAATTATTTAAATCCTAGGGGTTTTTAAAAACATCAAATTAGCAGATATCATACTTTCTACTCTGTGGGGACCAGCTGAGCACTGCAGGCACCATTATTTCTGAAGATTTCAACTAGTGAAACGTGTAGAGGAGAAACAGAGGGTTGTTGACGGGGAAAAAAAAATCAACTACTACCTAAGATGGAAAACTCCAAAAAGAGTAAGTTGTAGTTCCAGTAGCTTAAAATAAAGTTGAGTCGTATTATTGGAGGGTGGAGGGGGTGGGATCTGACTCAGAAACCAAATTTTTTTAATGTGGGTTTGGCACGGTCTCTAGGACAACGTTCTCGAAAGTGAGTTCTGTAACACACCGTTTCTGTGATAATGTTCACAAAAATAGCATGCCAGAGTAAAACAAGTTTTAAAGAAAAAAAGAGCATGCTTACTGTACTACAGTAAGTATACCTAAATTATCATTTAACACGTAATCATTATATAAGCTATTGACATATTTTATTATTTTTTTTGTATTAACTCTTCAAAATCCAGTATGTACTTTAGAGTAGATCACAATTTGAACTAGCCACGTTTTAGGTGGCTACCATATTGAACGCTGCAGGTTTAAAGAATAAAGAAGACTAAATCTTTTGGGAATGAAAATCGAGTTTGATCATGTATATTTTCTTAGCTCAGATGCCTTCCTGTAACCAAGCAAATGTAGGCAGGACCTAGGAAGGATCATTTTGAGATGAGATATTTTTTCAGGGATAAGAAATGAAAGAAACTAGACCAAAATATTTCTAAAAGAAAATTTTAAAAGGCAATTAATGAACTGATGTTATTGGACATAGTCACAGGAGTAGAACTAATTTTTCTAGTGTAATATTTGTAAGAATATGTATGTATGTAAATGTATTTGTGCCTGTGTTTGGTAATATTGCAATTGACACTACTTAAAAGAGTAATTTTTAAAACAAATGAATGAATTAACATAAGCATTTTGAAATAATGAAAAGAAAACTTGGTATTAATATGATTTGAGCGGCTGATAGTTAGAAGGCAGTAATTAAATGGTGAATTGCCTGGATGTGAAAACAGACAAGAAGAATTCTCTAACACACTGATGGTTAGAGAATAGACACGGGGGATGTTAAGATTAATAGAGGAAATGGAGAAGCCGAAGAATTTATATGCATGACACACGGACATGAACTAAGGGGGGCACTGCCAGAGGGAATGGGGGATACCAGGTGGAGGGAGGCAAAGGGAGAAAAATTGGGACAACTGTAATAGCAAAATCAATAAAATATATTTAAAAAATAAAAAAAAAATTTTAAATGGGCGAAACATTAAAAATAATCAGTGGGAGACTTAGCCTAAGTGAAGGCTTATCAGCGGGTCCATTAACAATGACCTTACTGAAACATATATATATATATATATATATATATATATATATATATATAACGCACTTTTCAACGTATTCTGTGTTATAAATAATACAGTATACATCTTCACTATATAACAACATATATTACACTATATTACCCTTCACGTGTAATTCGATGTTTGTGGTGTTTGTCTTCTGTTGTGCCTGAGCGGGGGCCTCCCTTGGCGTCTGTGCTTTGCCATCCTGTCCTCTGGTCTCCAGCCACCGTGACCGCTTCAGCGGCTGGCTGGTTCCTGACGTCTCACTTCTCGGGGGAGTTGACAGTGATCTCCACCTACACACCCTCCCTTTCTGAAAGCCACACACAGCTCGTGAGCCCAAAACACCCCGCCTTGCCCAGGCTGAAAGGGTCCTTGCCTCTCTCCCCGGGGGACAAATGCTCCCTCGTGAGGAACAGCAGCGGGAGTTCCCAGCTTGCTTTCCGAGCCTTCAGGGGGAGGCACGGGCCACGCTCAGGTGGGGTCCGAGGCCCCGGGTCCCGGGAAGACGGCGACCTTCAGAACAAGGCTAAGATGGTGGCCTTTCGCGGCACGTGTGGGGATACCGGCCTCCGTGTTACGCCCCGTACTCTTCACGGGGAGACGCGACCCCCAGGGGCAGGTGCACTCAGGCCACAGACCAGGAGAGGGACGGGCGCGAGTCGGCCCCGCACTCCGGAGGCTCCCGTCTCGTTAGAAAGACCAGACGTGGCAAACTTTCCCGCTGATAAGGATTAAACAATATTGTTCTATTAAACAACAGAAGAGGTGTTCGAGGCAGGACGTGGTTAATGCCCTGGCCAAGCGTCCAGGTGATAAAGGCGCGGGAGGCCATCTCTCCAAGTTGGCAGGACAGAAGAGCACCCCGGGGCGGCTGTCCTCTCAAAGGGGACCTGTGGGGCTGCGGCCAGGTGGCAGGCCTTGGGGGAGAAACTTGTTTTTTAAATAAGGAGTCGGTGTCCCATTCTGGCACCGCGGGCTGCAGTCAGCCCACACGGGAGCCTCCAGCCCCCCAGCTGCTTCAAGGAAATGGGAAACCAGTGGAAGCTGGAACTGTGCACCCCGGGCAGCTGTGCCACCCACTTCTGCAAGAGCCACCCACCCACCCCCCGGCGACCTCCCCTCCAGGGGGGTGTCGGAACCTGGCGTGTGCGTCCTGGGAGAACAGGGCAGAGACGCTGGCTCGGCGCCCCGGAAGCAGCTGGGCCGCCTCTCCCTTGGCAAATGGCTCCCACATCAGGATCACAAAAGCCCGTCGGTTTCACGGTAGCGATAAGACTGACAAGTGTTTGGATTTCGCCCAGAATTTCAGGAGGCGAAAGCGGAGACATTTCTTTTGAAGCTCCCGGAGCGCTGGCTTGGTATCTATTAAGGAAGGAGCCATTTCATCTTGGCTAGTTCCATAAATGGGTTCGTGGATGCCCCGGGCTTTATCTCATTAAATGGTGTCACCGTCTATATAAATGGAGGCCGGGCTGTTTCTCTGGGAGCAGGGTTGTCTGTTCGGAAACTCCGGCCTGGTGGTGAGCTGCTGCTATCTGCAGATGGGGGTGAGATGCCCGGGATTTCCAAAAATGCCAGTGGCCACCAGGCCTGCCACCCTCCCAGAGGCTGCGTCGGGGCGCCAGGCCGCTGCCTCCCGGACCAGGGAGAGAGAGGCTGGCTGGTGCTGAGTCCCTGGCTGTCACCTGCAGGGCTGGCTGGGGACACCGCCGCTGGGAAGGGCCTCTGGGAGCCAGAAGAGGCCCAGAGAGAAGCATGGGAGGCACCGAATTAGTCCCAGGTCCCAGCCGTCTGTCTTTCCCTCTCACTCTCCTCCCCGACCCAACCTGACTGACTTGAATCCCTCATGAAAAACACTATAAAAAAGCACCTTTGTCGCTCATGTTGCCATCAAAGCACCCCTCCCCTAGCTGGGTCCTAACAGGGGCGCATGATGGAACTGTGACCGAAACAGCTGGGGGGCAGGCGGTGGGGTCAGGGTCAGGCACAAGTCCTCACTGTACCACTCTGCAATGGCCAGGCCTCCAGCCCTCTCAGACTTGGTTTCCTTATCTGTAAAATGGGCTTTCAACAAGGATGACAGCCACTAACACATCCCAACTCTAGAAACTGCCTGGTTTTGGCTCAAGGGCACAGGTAGGGGTAGGGCCAGCAGCCCCAGGCCGTTCATCCTCAGGGAGTCGCCGCCTCACCGGGGGAGGGCCACCCCGAGACCCAGTCCCCTCGGATTCTTCATCCAAATCCCCGAAGTCCCCAGCCACGGTTCTCCTTCCCAGAAAACTCCCCAAGGGCAGAAGCAGGGAGCTGCTGCAGGACAGGGCGGCGCTGCTTGTCCAGGAGTCAGAGGGGGGAACGAGGGAGGCCGGAAAGACCACGCGTGCGTGCTGGGGGTCTTCTGGGCACAGCCAGAAGCGCGGGGACGTTTGGCCAAGCTGACAGGGGCACCTTCCCAGGCTGGGCCGGGTAACCGAGACCCAGAGGTGGCAGCGTGGACGGGACAGCCAGGAGCGACGGGCAGGAGGAGGGGGAGGACAAGGGAGAGGGCAGCGTGTTGTTCTTTTAAACTAAAAATAAGTTCCATCTGTTGCTGGTCCCCAGGGAGGGCGGCTTCAGCACTGAAGGCCTGGCAGCCACTCGAAGACAGGCTCCCTGGGGAGCAGGTCTTCGGAGATCCTGTCACCAAACATTTCATCAGTTGTTTGAGCCATTGCAGAGACGCATGGCGCGAGCCCCCCGGCACTCAGTGCTGTCAGGACATCAAGCTGGAGGGGAGGAGGAGCCTTCCTGAGACCCTGCACAGGCTGAGAGACGGGAGTCCCTGGAAAGA
Source organism: Noctilio leporinus (assembly GCA_004026585.1). NCBI lineage: Eukaryota > Metazoa > Chordata > Mammalia > Chiroptera > Noctilionidae > Noctilio > Noctilio leporinus. Next base: position 19,224 of record PVIW01002850.1, read on the forward strand.
GGGACAACAGCAACCCCGTCACTGCCCCTGTGGTCTTCACCCCATGGGCCACCAGACGCAAGACTGCTCCTTGCTCAGCCCAGCAGTGCCCAGGGGCTGCCGTCGCTTTCTCCATGCAGAGGGGACCTGGCTTTGGTGGGGGTGGGGGGTGGGCAGGGGTAGGAAACGTGGCAGGAACAGCCAGGCCCTGGGGCCCAGAGGCCCAGCAGGGTGCCAGCCGCTCCCCCACCGCCCAGGCCCTGCCTTTCCCCGTCAAGAAACAGAACACAGCCACCTTGCCCTTGTCTGTAAGCTGAAGGTGCCAGGGGTTCAAAGGTTGTCTCGGGGCTTTTCTCTTACAAAATAGGCACAGGGTCACTTTTCATGGTCAGGAAACAGGGCTGAAGGGGGAAGGGGCTGGACCCAGACCACACACACGAAAAGTGGGGAGCCAGCTCTGGAGCCAGGGCCTGAACTGTCTCACCCGCCTCACCCTTTGTCTCTTCCTAAAATGATTTTCTCTGTCCCCACGTCTCAGCCACACTCGTGGGCACCTCACTCCCACGAAGTCCTGGCCAACTCCAAGGCCACTGTCACCCAAGGCCACCTCAGTCCCCCCACCTGTGCCTGGCCACTCCCCGCCTTGCACCCTGGACAACTGGGATGCTGTCTGGCTTCCTCCCAGAGAGTGAGCCCTCAGCAGGTAGCTGGCACCCAACTTGCGTGTGGCAAGGGAAGCTGGCAACGGCACTAGTCTCATGTCCGTGGGTGGTCACCACCATGCAGTCCTCCATGCTTGCCCCACAGACTTTGTGGCTGCAACAGGCCTTGGGAAGGAACCTAGTTCTCAGAACGAGGCGGGGTCTTAGGGCAAAGAACGCACATGTGTCCTGTCCTGTCCTTAGAACTCCTTGGATTCCACGCGGAGAGAGGAAGGAAGACGGGCTGGGAGGAGGCAAGAAGGGAGGAGAGAAAAGAGAAAGACGGGGAAGAAGGGGGCAGCGTGGAAGGAGGCGAGAACAGGGCGGCCAGAGGAAAAGTTCGAGACGACGGAGAGACACGGCGTGACCTTCCACGGCCCGAGCTCCTCATCCTGTGGGCTCCCCGAGAAGCCTGTGTCTAACCCCAACAGCAGGCTGTCCCTGCGGGTGCCTGGGGGTGGCCCACGGGCTGGTGGCGGCGGAGAAAGTGGCCCAGGCATTCCGTCCAGGGCGGCCCAGACACAGGGAGGAGCGGGTCGGGGCCGACGGGGAAAACGTGACCTGAGCGCGCACGCAGCCCCGAGCTCCGGGGTTTATCCCCCACGGGGCATCCGATCAGAAATACCCAACGCCCGGACCGTTCAAGGCTCCTGCCGCTAATAGCGCGACGTCTTTCTCTGTCATCAGCGGTAACAAACTGATCTGTAAAAGGCTTTCGAAGTTCCGCAAACGGCTCCTTCCGTCCCCTGAAGCCAAGCTGGCCAGGTAAACGGCGGATCGTAATGGCTCCCAGCAAGTTTCGGTGTATGGAAGCAGCTGACAGACCGAGTTCGGGGCGGCGGGCACCTCCAGGCTCGGGGTGAGGGGACAGCCGCCCGCGTGGCACTGGGGCAGGACGAGGGGAGGGAGGGCTGGGCATGAGGCTCAGGCCAGGCCGGGCAGGGAACGAACAAGGTGGTCCCACCAGCAACCGAGGGCCGTGCAGCAGCACCTCCCACCGCCTGATCTGCTCGGGGTCACTCGTCTGTCTGTCTGTCTGCAGACCGACATCTGGAGTTGGCATCCACCCACAGGCCGTGTGACAGAGGCTCCTGTGCGCCCTCTGCCCTCTGCCATCTGGCCGGGGAGCGTCCCCTCCCTCCTTGAGCCTGTCACTCTCCCTTCCCAGCTCAAGAAGTGGCATTTTCCACACAGCAACGGGCACAGGCGTGGGCGGTGGGGGCCCGGAGTGACTCAGCCCGGAAGCGGCGTGAGTCAGCTCCGCACAGGTGCCCTCGGCCCGGCACACTGATGAGACCTGGCATTAGAAATGCACGTGGATGATGGCGAGCCGGCAGACAGCACGGAGGACGCGGTGCGGGCGTGTGTGCACACTCGCTGGAGCACCCCCCCCAAGTGCACTGGTACATCGACGGCACACGCACGCACACCCATCAACCCACACGCTGGCCACGCACCCGCACTCCCCTCCTTCCTCTTCTTCTCCCCCTTCTCCTCCTCCCGCCTCCCTGGCTGTCAAGAGCAGGGGCCTGGAGCCAGGGTGAGAGGCACGAGGCTCAGGCGTGGCCTTGAACTTGGAGGACCATGAAGGGGAACGGTGGTGATGCTCCCTGGGAACAGGGGTGCAAACCACGCGTCCCTCAGCAGTGGGGTGGGATTCTCTGAGGGGCTCCCCAGATGTGATGGTGCCGGCGGCCTTCTGGAGGAGGTACAGGGGGAACATCCGGGGGTGACTTCAGCGTGCTGAGACCCAGCCCAGGGCAGGAGCCCCCAGAGTTGGGGAGAGTGTTCACCACAGCGCATCTGAGCCAAATGAAGGACGCTCTCCACGCGGGTCAGACCTGCAAGGGACCCCGGTCTTCATTTTCTTGGGCTCCAACCTGGTGGGTCTATCCGGCAGCCCAAGGCCACCTTGTGAAACCGGAAAGCGTGACAAAGGTTTCCTGCACAATCCTCAGGAGCCCGGGGCCTCTGCCCCAACCACTACCCATGTGGCCTCCCCACTACCAGGGAGGGAAGTGGGAAAGGGGCCCCAACAAGGAGGGGCCCTCCATGGTGAGGTCTCCGAGCCCCAATCCACCCCTGTGAGGTGGCCTGTCACCTGGGCTCACTGTAGACACTGTTCTTGCTCATGGACATGGAGAGATTGGGGGGAACCATGTCTGGGACCACCCAGAAATGGGCTGGGCTGAGGTGCTAGATTTACTAACTAGAACCACACACACACTAACAAGATGGAATTCCCACTCACAGAAGAGAAGGGGGTAACAACCAACCCAACTCAACCTCAGCTCCACCCTACCAACCCCAGCACCATCCAGCCTAAACCCACTCCACGTTTCTCCTCCCTCTACACCCAGGCTCGGAACCAACCCAACCCCACTTTGCAACCCATCCCAACCCAGCCCAGCTCTATCCAGACTCGATTCCCCACCCTGGGGCTGCTGTGCTGCAACCTCACCCCAGCTCAGCCTCTACCCGACCAACTCTTAACTCCAGGAGTTTCCTGGTGGTGGCTTCTCCGGAAGGCCCCCCAGAGCCGAGGAAGCACCCACGTGCCACTCGGCCCAACAGTGGGCAGAAGTGGGGCGGCAGGGCGCCCAGGGGCCCAGCGGAACCGAGAGCTGGTTCTGGGCCCAGGACCAACATGGAGCCGCACCCGGGTGGGCGATTTAAAGAGCACGGAGAGCTGGGACAGGGGTGACCTGCCCCCGCCTTGGACGAGCCCAGCCAGCTGGAAACGCTGAGAGGCTCAGAGGACGCGCTCCGGGGAAAGTGCACACGGGTGAGAGGCCTTCCAGGAGGAGAGAAAATGGGGCTGTCACCGAGAGGCTGTTTACCTCGCCGCCTCTAATCTGTTTCATTCTCTGCGCGGGGAGCCGGGGAAGAGGAACCTGTCCAGAAAGCAGACACCCGAACCCGCACGCTTCCCCGCTGACAAGCAGACGGCAGGTTCCAGGTGTGGCAGCAGCTGCCGGTCCGGGCTGCCTCCCGGGCCCTCCACGCTTCCCAGCTCTCAGCCAAGCGCGCCCTGGTGCCAGCCCGCCCAGCCCTCCGCCCTGCAGGCACCCCTGGCTGCCCCGGGGCGCTGGCGGGGCACCCCCGTGGGGGCAAGATCTCTGCTGGGGTGCAGGCGGTGGGCCTGGGCCCCCAGGCGTGGGGCACCCATCGCACACGCCTGCGGGCAGCAGCCCTGACCTCTGCTGTTCTGCTGTTCCGGACGAAGGAACCACCACCAGGCGGTTGTCCTAGGGGCCCCTGCAAACGTCTCGGCTTCAAATGGAGCCTGACGGATGCTGGGGTGTCCAGCTCCCCCTGCCGCTGGCTGGCCTGGCAGGGGGCACGCAGCAGAGGGCCCAGGCCGGGAACGTGGGCTTCACCTGCCGCAGCCTCACCCGGCGTAGCAGGAGCACGGTCGGGGCCAAGGCTCCCCCGACGGGTCCCGAAGCTGGGGTCTGGGGTCTGGGGTCAGGGGGTCTGGGGGCCTGAGGCTGGGTCACTGTTCCCAAGGACGAGTTCGCACCTCCGGGCCTGCATTTCCCCAGCTGCAAAGCTGCGCTGACTCCGGCCACAGCCCTGTTTGAGGAAACTGGCATCACACTCCCTGGTCTCAGTCCCGCCCCAGCTCTCCGGGCGCCCCCTGAGCTCCCCCCGGGCCTTTCCGGGACCCCGCGTCCTCCGCAGACGCCAGTCCTCACATCGTACGGGCAGCAGGCGCGTCAACAAGAGTCAGTGCGTCCCCGGGCTACCCACACGCTACCCGTCAAGCTCTCGGGAAACCACGACGGGGACCGTTCCTCCTCCTTCACGGCACGAACCCGGCTGCACCGACCACCTTCTCTGAACCATGTCGGCGTTGCTATAATCGCTCATGTTTTTCATTCTCTTTCATGGCGCGTTGCACATTTGTAATTATATGTTTACGCACACGGTTCTTCTATTTCGACATTTGTAATTACATGTTTATGTGTAATTACATGTTGACGTGCGTGGTTCTTTTATTTCTTGTATTTCCTGCACCGGGCTGGGGATCTGGAGGGGGTGGGCCCGTGTCTGCTCCCCTCGCCCATCGGGGGTCCCGCGCAGCCCTGGGGAGTGGCAGGAGTCAATGAATATTGACTGAAAATCACCGCTGTGTGAATGGTTGGTGCAGCCTAGCAAGTGAGGGGCAGGGATGGCCCCAGCCACCTGCTGGGCGGCCCCGCCTCCCTGGGAGACCCCGGCAGGCAGCAGAGAGCATCTGTTGCCCGGGCTGCCCCCCAGCTGAAAGATGGGGAAGCCCAAGCCCCTGGGCACTGCAGGAAGAGCCCCCCACCAAAGGGATGACAGGCCGAGAGCCTCCAGCCAGGGCTGACCCTGAGCTTGGGGACTCGGCCAGGCTCCAGGCGCCGCCTCTCAGGCCGCCAAGGGGGATGGGCGGCTTCCGGTGGGATCCGGTGATTCCACAGCTGCTTCTCCCCTTGGGGTCTGCTCGCCTCTGGGACGCACCCCAGCTTCTGCCCTGGGACCTCTGCCAGTGCCCCTGCATCCCTCCCGCCAACTGATGCCCTGCGGCTGGAGCTGGTGGGCCTTGTGGCTGCTCTGGCTCCGTGGGGGCCCCAACTCTGTCTGGGGCCTGGGTGGGGCTGATGGAGCACCAAGGCTCCGTCCACGCCAGGCAGCCCAGGGCAGGGGAGCTTGCTGAAGCCCGGCTAGACCTTGAAATGTAATCGGTGGGCCTTCCTCCTCCCCGGTCCTTCTGTGGCGGGGCTGAAGGGCCCTCCACAGCCTTCACTTCGCCAATCCCAGCAGCCCGGGCCGCCTTTGTGATGTGCTCAAGGCACCCCTTTCTCAAAGACAGCACTTGTGTCCAAGTGAAAACGAGGAAAGAAAGGGCTCCTCACATCCCAACACAAAGCAAATAACCTCACTTTTTATTGTAAAGCCTTTGCAGACACCGGTGAGCTGAATACCTGGCCAACATATAAATCAGGACCGAAAGCTGGAAGACAGTGAGCAGAGGACTGGAGACACCTGCGCGGTTATTACTGCAAGAATTTATGTACAGCTCGAGCACTTGGCAGGAACCCAGGGGTGGTCCCGGGGGGCGGTGGGGCTTTGCCCGGACCCCTGAGTGCCCCTCAGGGAATCGTCTATGCCCCCAGGCTCTGTGCTCTGGCCCTAAACTGGACAGAAGGGCTGAGACCGTGAACAAAACAATTTCTCCGAGTCCACGAGTGCTTGTCAGGAAGAATCCGGGAGCCCCCTGGGATGAAAACGTACCGTCGGGGAGGGGCTTCTGCCCTTATGACGGTTCTCTCAACGGCCAGGAAGCGTACAGGACCGACACGGAAAACACCGAGACCTCAGCACACGACAGCGCGGGGTGCCACTGAGACGCCCCTGGCGGGGCCTGACAGGGCGCTGGCCACACCTGCACAGGAGCAAGGCCACTCACGGGCCACCGGGTCCGATGGCGACAAAGGGGCTGGTGTGTCCAGCCGGTCTCTTAGGTCAGCTGTTCTCACCTCCGTGATTGGCATGAACTCGTGGCCATCCTGCACTTCAGGGGCTGCTTGGGCGCCGGGCCCCGCCTGCCTCGTGGAAGGCGCAGGGAGTGGACACGGCCCGGCCCCCGTGCCCTCGGCCTCCACGCCCACGGCAGCAGCACCACCGGCAACCAGAGAACAGCTCATCAACGAGGGAAGGGAAAACGGGAAAAGGCGCAGCCTCTTATCCCTCCCTCTCGTCCCGCAAAACTCTTCTTGCCCCTCAGAGTCCTCGGGGGTGTCGCTGCCTCTCAGCCTGGGCCCTGCTCCCACTGCAGCACCCCCCCAGGCAGGGCCCCACCCAGACCTGCCCGTGGACTGTGGACATGGAAAGGGGGGCTCAGTCGGGTATCCACGCAAGTCCTCCTTGGCTGGGGGTCTTGCAAAGCTGACTCGGGGGAGGGGCTGCAGGAGCAGGAGGGGAGGCCATTTTGTTCACCTGGCAGAGGGAAAAGCGGCAGGGGAGACGCACCGAGACCCCACGGGAGGGCCCCCACCGCACCCTCTCGGACAGTGACAAGTGTTGACGTGGATTCGGACACACGGTAACCAAAGCGACAGCAACAAGGGCTGGCGAGGGTTCAGAGAAGTGTTGCAGGTGGGCTGCTGCTTTGGAAAACCGTCGGTTCCTCTGACACGGAAACGTAGAACTGCCGCGTGATGCGGTAACGGAGCTGCGTACGCCCCGGAGAGATGAGGACCAGGCCACACAAACACTTGCACGGCGACGTTCACAGTCGTGCCGTTCACAACTGCCAACGCGTGGAAACAACCCAAAGGTCCACCCACGGACGACCTGATACGTGAGATAAGGTCTGTCGACACAACGGGACATTTTTCAGCCTCGACCAGAAGGGGCGTTCTGACGCCGGCGACAGCACAAACTTAGAAAACGCGATCTTCCGTGAAAGAAGCCACACGCAAGAGATCCCACGTACGGGAAATGTTCAGAACAGGCAAACTTATACAGGCAGAATGTAATTAGTGTTTGCTCATGGCTGGTGGGGGAAGGAAAAGACACGGGAGTGGGAATGGGCTTTTGCGGATGACGAGAGGTTCCAAACTTAGCTTGGGGTGCTCGGGGCACAATTCTGCAACTGTGCCAACAGCCGCGGGGCCGTGCACTCCCGGTAGGTGTGGTCTGTCTCCACGGAGCCCTGGGTGTCCGCGTGGCTCACCGCCCTAGGTGCGGGTGGTGCCCTGCTCTGGGGCGGGGAGGCACGGCGGGAGGGTGAGCCGCCCGTGGGGGCCGGAGGGCACGTGTGCGGGAGCGAGCGCAGGCGTGGGTGAGGACTCCAGGAGGAGGACCTCCGCAGGGGCCCAGGCGCGTGGGCCCAGGAGGCGACAGCCCAGGCCTCCTCAGGGACCAGGTGAGCCAGGCTGGCAGGAAGGGCAGCCTGCCGGTGGCCCGGACGCCCAGGGGAGGCCTCTCTGCTCAGGATGTCGGGGTGCACTGTTCGGGGTGAGCCCCTCTCCCACTAGCGTTCTAAGATGTTACCCCAAGTGGCCCCCAGTCAGCCTGGCAGCCAGCGCAGCCCACTGTTCCGAGCTCCTGTCCCCCACCCAGCCAGCGCCCCTCGCCACGCTCCTTCACCTCTGGGCCCACCTCCCTGTAGCTCCCAGAGGGGCTCCCCTGGCCTCCCAAGGCCCACCGTGCTTCCTTTAGTAGCATCCAACATGGGCTCCGAGGCCGGTGACAGGCCGTAGTTGGCAGGAGCTGGGGCTGGTGGCCAGCCCGCCTGGGGCCGACACACGGGACAGCTGTGAGGCTCCCGGACGCCTGGAGCCCGGGCCTTACTGAATTTTGTCCTCAACACCGCAGCCACACTCCGCGCCCTCCAACGCAGGGACTTCATTCCAGAAGTTTCCGCCTTCTGGCCCCTGGCTGTGCCTGTCGCCCTCTGCTCCTGAGAGCACCGGGGTCCCAGAGAGACGCCACTCACCCTGCCCTTGCCCCTCCCTTTCCCTCTTTCTTTTTTTCCTAGGAAATGGCCGGCGACCATTACTCTCCGAGGATGGGAGTATCATTCATAGAAATCCCTACATTTGGAGCGGCAGGAAGGTAGCGCCATCCCAATGGGGTCTCGTATTAAAGCGGTCTAGAGAAAACCAATAAATAAGCCTTTCTACCCCCTCCCGCCGAGCCCTCTTCTTGAAAGGAAAAACGTAACAAATAAAGGTTTCTGTCCACCAGGCTCCCACAGCGATGGAACGTAAGCTGTTAAAATAACACAAACATTTACCCTGGCAGGTGGCCCTGCGGAAAGAATGGGGCATCGCCCATAGGAAGGAATGACTTAAGAAAGACAAGATGCCTCCCCAAGGAAGTGGGGTCCCTGGCACCTTCCCAAGCCTATTCTTTGAGATCAGAGCAAACGAGCCACCCGGTGCCCCTGCGGGCACCCCGGTTCCACCCCGCTGCGCCCATCCGTCCGCAGGGGCCTTCGCTGGGCCCCGGTCCAGCCTGCAGGTGTGAGGGCTGAGCCCGCTGCACCGGCCCTCGCACAGCGGCGTCAGCTGGGGGAACGGTGGGGCCGGCTGGGGAGGGCCCAGCAGAGGCTCCCAGGGGTGCAGGGCAGGCAGGAAGCTCCGGTGGGGTCAGGGGAGGGCCCCGGCTTTGGGAACGTGGGCAGGAAGCCGGCCCAGGTGCCACGTGGACATTGTCCTTCACACCTGGGAAGGTGCCCCGGCTCCCCGCGGCCCCACCCTGCTGCTCAGGGGTGAGACCAGGCAGGTCCGGCGCATGGCTTTAGATTTAGAGATGGGTAAACTGAGGCCCAGAGCCGTTTCACCGCCTGCCCGATTCGACCGCACAGCTCCCGTCCAGGCCGAGACGTCCACGGAACTCGGGCACCACCCTACCCGCCGCCTGGGCACCCTCACATGGAGGCCTGGCAGTAAGGGCACCCCCAGGTGGTCTCTGTGCCCCAGGCGGGTCCCCCCACGGCTCCTGGGAGGGCTGACTGCCATCCTTCCCAGGGGCCTGTCTGGGGTCCGGGAAGCAGGATGTTTCCCAGGGGGCCTCACAGGCCTTGTCGGGCGTCCTCTTGGATCAGAGCCACCGGTCCTGTTTGTCCGGATCTTGGTGTCTAATCGGATTCTGGGCACCCCCCGCCCCCGCCTTGCCCTGCTCACGCACCCAGAGGTGACAGGGACATTTTAGGACGATGCTCCGGGAGGAGAAAGGGACAGGCGGGCCCTCCGAGGCCCCCCTGGGTGGGGTGGGAGCCCTCCTGAGCTCGTCGGTGGAATGGGGGTGACAACTCCAGGAAGTGACACGGCAGCAGAGGCCTCAGCTGCCTCCTGTTTACAGCAGGCGGGTCCCGAGGGTCCCCGGGCCCAGGAGCGGGGGGCCGATAATGCCCCTGCGTCCCTGGAGTTTGTCATGTGTCCCCGGGGGGGACGAGAAGCAGGTGTTCAGATAAACAGCTGCTGCTGCTCACAATCAGAGCGACCGAGGGTGCACAGCCAGGACGGACCCTCCGACAGGGTGGCTCTCAAGCTCCAGCCCCTCACCAGCCTGCGGTGACACCTGCCATCGGCGACTGCAGATCAGCACGGAACATGAGCTACGTGCCGGGCGCCATCCCTCACCCCACGCCAGCCTTCCTTTTTATGGGCTTTTAAGAGAATTATATTTTATCGATGGTGCTATCAGTTACCCCTGTCTCCTCTCCACCCAGCACCCCCACTCCCTGAGGCAACCCCGACCATGGCTCACGTCCACCGGTCATGCGATAAATTCTTTGTACATCCCCACGGCTCATCTGCAACTGCCCATTTTCACGTCTTCACCCCCTCACCCCTTCACCCGTCCCCCAGACTCCCCTCCCCTCGGGCCACCATCAAAACACTGTCTGTTCTTGTTTGCCGACTTGGTTTTTGAGATTCAATTGCTGATAGATTTGCGTTCTCCCCCCCACCCCCACGTTTGATTGTTCCTAGTTTTGATCTTCTTTTTCTTAAACACGTCCCTGTAACAAAGATTTGGTGATGAGGGGCCCCTTTAGTTTTTTTCTCACCTGGGAAGCTCTTTATCAGCCTTTCGATTCTAAACGAGAGCTTTGCTGAGTGGAGCAATCTTGGTTGGACGCCCCTGCTTTTCACGACTTGGAGTATTTCTGCCCAGTCCCTTCTCGCCTGCAAAGTTTCTTTTGAGAAACCGACCGACAGGGTTACGAGATCGCCCCTGCAGGTAACTCTCCTCTTTTCTTCTGCTGCTTTTAAGGTTTTCTATTTATCTTGAACCTTTGGCATTTGAATTGTAATGTGTCTCGGGGTGGGTCTCTTTGCCTCCATCTTGTTTGGGACTTTCTGTGCTTCCTGGACTTGCATGTCTAGTTCCTTCACCAGGTTAGGGAATTTTTTGTTTTTTCTTCATTATTTTTTCAAATAGACTTCCAGTTTCTTGCTCTTTCTCTTCTCCTCCTGGCACCCTGTGATGTGACTGTTGGCTCTCTCGAAGTTGTCACAGAGGCTCCTTATCCTGTTCTCATTTCTTTAAATTCTTTTGTCCTTCTTGTTATTCTGACTGGTTGCTTTTCGCTTCCTTATGTTCCATATCATTGATTTCATTGCTTCATCTACTCTACCGTTGTTTCCCAGTAAGTTGTTTTTTAATTTGAATTAGCGCATCCTTTGTTTCTGACTGGATCTTTTTTAGGCTGTCGAGGTCCTTCCTAGGTTCCCTGAGCATCCTTTGAACTCCGCCTCTGATAGATTGCTTGTCTCCATTGTGTTCAGTTCTTTTTCTGGAGTTTTGATCTGTTTTTTCATGTGGGCCATGCTTCTTTGTCTCCTCATTTTGGCAGCCTCCCTGTGTTTCCATGTATTAGGTGGAGCTGCTGTGACTCCGAGTCTTGGTGGCATGACCTAAAGTAAGTGTCCCGTAGGGTCTAGTGGCACAGCCTCCCCTGTCAGCCAAGACACATCAGCATTTGGTACACTCTTGTCATCATTTCCCTAAGGAGCATGTTAGACAATTTTTCCCCTTCATCTCCTCCCATGAAATTGTTACCACCACCAATAAGCTGTGTATCTCTCTGCCCCTTCTGGGAACAGTGGCGGGCCCAGCGGCTGAGGTCAGAACACACAGTGGCCCAGCAGGCCTTGGCCTGGCATTGCAGACACGTGGTCCTCCCTTCTTCAGAAAGGAAAGTCGGGGACACATTGGGAACGCCAGTCTATGGCATAGTTTTGCTCCCCAGGCTGGGCCCACTGGCTTTTCTCCTGAGAAAAAGGTTCACAGGAAGCACGTCCAGGTCTTCATCTCACACCCAAGACAGCTGGCACCTCCGGCCTTGGAGTAGTTTGGGGACAATGGGGCATTGTGTGGCCTGGGGCCTCCCAGGCAGGAAGCCAGGTCCTATAGAAAGCCCTATGACATGATCCCACTGCCTGGGGCGACTTGAGCAACCTAAATGCCAGGTGTGGCCTGGCTTTCTTCACCTAAGCCGGGTGTGAAGAGGGAGGGCAGGACATGCTACATGACCACAGAGCCCCAGCAGGGCAGGGCCCCCGGGCAGGAGCTCAGAGGGTGACAGACCGAGGAAAGGAACAAACAGACAGACAGGGAATTGTGCCCAACTCTCATGGCACCCTGGCCGGGACGCCCCTCCCAGGAAACCTCTGTCATGATGGGGACAATGCCCAACCCTCAAAGGCCAACAGTTCACCCATGTTTCCTCTGTGCCAAGGATCCTCTTCTGTGGGCCATGCTCTGCCTCACTCCTGTGGCTTCACTCCCTTCCCTCTCATTCCCCTCTCCTTGCTGCAGCTGCCCTCACCCCCTCGCTGTTCCTTGCACCCACTGTGCACCCTTGTACCCCAGGGCCTTTGCACTTGCTGTTCCAACCCTGGAGTGCTCTTCTCCCAGCTATGTGTGTGCTCTGCCCCACTGTCACCTCCCCAGGGAGGCTTTCGTGGGCAGCTTCTCTCTCTCTGTCCCTTTGCCTCCCCTCTTTACTCTGCACCACGCCAGCACTGACACGGCAGCAGTTCGTTTCTGCCTCCAGCGCTCAAACCAGCTCCGGGAGGGCAGGGGCTCTGCCGACTTGATCCTGGCTGTATCCCAGGAGGTGTGCAGGTGTCATTTGTTGAATGAGTGCATGAGCATACCGGGACAGCGTGTGGGGTTGTTCTTATGACTCTTTTCTGCTCTTGGCCTCTGAACCCAAGATGAATGACCAGATCGGACACAGCAGGGAGGAAGGTGGCAGAGTGTTGACCCACGTCCCCATCGGTCCAGGGCAGATGGGGAGTCCGTTCTGGGTGGCCTGCCCATCCCGTGCCAGGGGCCCAGGGAAGCTGGAGCTGAGGTCCAGAATGTCCACAGGGCATAGGACCCCACTGCGGCCAGGGAAGGGGAGGCAGGATGGGGAGCATGTCTATTCTGACACCAGCCAGCCTCCGAGAAGCCACACATAACATTTCACCACAAACTCGCAAGACTCATGGCAGCCAGTGGCCTGCTTGGCTTCCTCACTCTGACCTGGAATCACATGGCAGCTTTTGGAGGGACCAGAGCAAAGGAGCAGAGGAGAAACACAGGGCTCAGAGTGGGATCCCTGAGCCTCCGTGCTCTGCCTCCTTCCACCCCGGACCTGCTGTGGGCCACGTGGTGTGAGGAGAAGGAGGGCTGATGGAAAGCAAACAGGGCCCCTGCCCTCTCGGGAACTCTCAGGGTGGGGTGATAGGGGGAGTCCAGGAACTGCCCCATGTGGGCATCGAGCCACACCCTGACAAGCTCAGGGGAAGCAAGGAACGGGGTGCTGCTGGTTTTGAAAACAGAGAGGACAGGTGTTGCCAATGAGCACAGTGAAGAGAAGGGTGTTCTGAGCAGAAGAAACAGCTTGTGCAAAGGCCCTGAGGCAGGAAGGAGTGTGGAAGAGGAGGGAAGGGACCATGACTTGTTTTTGAATCATCCTAGGTCACCGTAGAGGATGGACTGGAGGGGCCAGAGGGGACACATGTGGCCTTCAGATGAAGGATGAGGTCAACGCCGTCCCTCCCCTGGCCAGACCCCTGCCGCAGACAGGCTCTTCCAGATTCTGTGTCCCTGGAACCCCGCAGCAGCCCCGCTTCTCACAGCAGGACAGTGAGGCTCAGGGACAGGATGTGCTTCCCAGGTACGCGCTGACACTAAGATTATTCATTGCTCATCGGGTTTGACTAGGTGTCTTGCATTTCTGCAGGCAGCTCTTACCCCAGCTGATGCAGGTGCCCAGGGACAAGGACTCTCCCAATGACACCTAGCGTTTAGGAACCCAAATTGGGCAGGTGTGGACAGAGTCCACAATCGTGTCCCAGTCATGGTACGAGCTCTGGGCTCCAGCCAAGGAACACAGACAGGATCACTGCCTGCTTACACAGGTGACTCAAAGAGGAATGCCAGTGCAGGGCAGGTCGCTGAGGGGGGGAGAGGGAAAGGCTGGTGGAGGAGACCCCGGGGAGGCCGGCGGGATCAGGCTAACGCCCCAGTCAGGCCTTCCCGGTAGTCAGGGCCATCTGGGCTCAGACTCGAACACCTGGCCTGTCCTGAGTGGGAAACGGCCCAGCCTGGCCCCCTGGAACAGTCTCCCACCCACAGCAGCGGCCAGATGGCCCCACAGAGCAGGGGTTGGCGGGGAGTCGGGTCAGGGAGCTGAGATCAAGCAATGGAGCCAGCCGGATGCCTTTGTGGGGCGCGGAGCAGCAGCTCCGCTTTCACCCCCCGCCTCTGAGACTGTTTCTGGGAAGTGAACACACACACACGCACACACGCACACACACGCACACACACACGCACACACAAGCCCCCAGGAGCCCTCTGGCTGTTTCAACTCAAAGAAGCTGAAGGCTTCAGGAGAATCTCATTAAGCCTCTCCCTTCCAGTCGACCACAGGGGTGGAACTGCTCCTGAAATTTGGCTCACCCCTGACCAGGTGCTGAGGGGCTGCAGGCTCCCTGGGGGAGACGCTGGGGGCACCACGGGCCTTGCCTCCCCAGGGCAATGCCAGAAGTTGTGTGTGGTGCCTCCTGCCCACCCCACCCCACCCCCAGCACCCTCCCAGTGCTTGGGGAGTTCGAGTTGACGCTTCCCCGGGTGCTGGGAGACAGATGCCACTGAAGTCCACCAGCGGTGCGACCTTGGGCGGCTCACTTGATGTTTCTGAACTTTTACAAAATCTGCGAATCAGACCAGGTAGTTGTACACGGCAGGACCAATACGGCAATAGGTGACATGCAGGACCTTGCACACCTGGAGGGCTGGGAGTCACTGGGGCTGCTCTGCACAGGCTTTGTTTTTTTTCATGTTGGTTCACTGCCCGTTTTCCCCACGGGCAGCCCAGGAGGACAGGGCCTGTGATCTGTGCACGGCTGAGTCGCCAGCACCTCGAAGATGGACCCACTTCAGACTCCTGATGGGTCTTCAGGAAACCGATGAACATGGGCGGGGGGGAGGTCCTTGACTCTGGGAGAAGCTGAGTCAGTTACAAGGAGCTGAACAGACCACGTGGGCCCGCAAAGTGCTTTCGAAGTGTTAGCTCCTGAAGGTGGGATTAGTTCCCCCATTTGCAGACAAGGAAACTGAGGCTCAGAAGGGAGAATCAAAGGCCCTAAGCTGGTAAGAAAATGAAAACACAAACGGGAAATCCCCAGTCTCGAGGTGATCTTAAAAGATTCTCGCCTTTTGCCACTGATTCATGCCTTGTACCGTTTCCTCCTGTATCGAAGGGGGCTGACAGCTGTAACCCTAAGTAGGATCTTGTGAAAACAATCACGTCACTTCTGAGACGAGGTCATAAAAGTCATCCGGCACCCGCTGGCCTTCTCTGAGCCCGCTCCCTCCAGGATGTGCTGGCAGCCACGCCGTGGGGAGCCTCAAGCAGCACCAGGTGCAGGACGCATGTCGTAGGCACATCCACAGCCCGGGCCCAGCCTCCAGATGCAGCCTGGCTGGCGTGGTGACGGATGGCAGCCTCGTGAGGAAACGCCGCACACGCCACCCCCAGATGCTTCTGGATTCGTGCCCCACGGAGATGGCGCAAGAGAAATGTCTGTCATCTTCCTCTCGAAGGTTGGGGATAATTTGTTATGGAGCCACTTGGGAGGAAAATGTTTGCCAGACACACAGTTGATCAAACATGTTCTCTGAAGTATATGAAGAACCCTCTCACAACACAATAAAGAACAAAACAAACAGCTCAAAGGCAAAAGCCTTGAGCTTGCATTTCACAAAAGATACATGAGTAGCCGATGAACACTTGAAAGGATGCTTAACATCATTCGTCATTCAAGTAATCCAAATTAAAATCACACTGAGATGCATCTACAGGCCTATTAGAATGGAAAACATTTCTACTTCTGAGAACACCATGTGATGACAAGAGCAGAGAAGAGCCGAAACTCTCATGTTATGATTGCAGGTCGGAATGCAGAACGGTGTGGGGCATCATGGGAAAGAGATGGGCAGTTTCGCGTGAAGCTACACGTGCATTTCCCACAGGGCCCAGCAATCCCACGTAGAGGTACTGAGCCAGGGGAAGTGAAAACTCAGGTTCGTGGGAGGCCTGCCCGTGAACAAAGGTTTACAGCAGCCACATTTGTCATTGCCAGATCTGGAAACCACCCGGATGGCCACCAGTCCGCAGGCTCTGGTGCGTCTCCATGATATTCTGCTGCTTGTCAGTAGACAGGAACAAACCACTGATGTGTGAACAGCAGGGGTGGATGACAAATGTGTTCTGCCAGGTGACAGAAGCCAGCCTCCGAAGTCTGTGCCCTGTAGGACTGCATTTATATGTTATGCTGGGAAAGGCAAAACTACGTGGGGGAGAAAGAAACCCACGGAGTTCCCGGGGGCTGGGCTGGAAGCCTGGCTAGACACCAAGAGGCGGCACCAAATTTTCAGGAGTTACAAACTGCTTTCTGTCTTGAATTTGGCAGTCATGACAAGATCGTATGGGTGTGAAAATCCCTGGAACTGTATCCTTGAAAAGGGTGAGCTTTAAGTAAATTCAGCAAACTTGACTTGAAAAAGAATGCCCCCCACCCCCGGCCCCCAACTGCATTTGGCAAGAGTGTCAGGACCATCCAATGGGAAAGGATGGTCTTTTCAACAAATGGTGCTTGGGCAATTGGACAGCCACATACAAGAGAATGAAATGAACCTTTACCTCACACCAGATAAAAGAACTAATTCACCCTGGCTGGTAGCACAGTGAATAAGGTGCCGGCCTGCGAACCCAAAGGTCGCAGGTTCGATTCCCCAGCCAGGGCACATAACAAGGTTGCAAACCAGGTCTCCAGGCAGGTCTGTGGCTGGAGGCAGGTGAAAAGCAACCATACATTGATATCTCTCTCCCTCTCTGCCTCTCTCCCTTCCCCTCCTTCTAAAAATAATGAAATAAAATCTTAAAAAAAAAAAAAAATCTATAAAAAAAGAACTAATTCAAAATGGAGCTGAGGTCTGGAAGTAAGAGCGAAGGTCCCCTGAAGCTAAAGGTCGCTGGTTCGATTCCTGCTCTCGGTTGCAGTCCCGTCCCTGGTTGGGGCGTGTGTGAGAGGCAACAGGCCCATGTTTCTCTCCCTCTCTCTCTCCCTTCCCTCCCCCCTCTCTCAAGTTAAATACACAAATAAGGTCTTAATAGAAAAGAGAGTGAAAACACAAAAGGAGAGAAAATATTTGTAACCGTGTATCTGATAAGAGTCTAGTGTCCAGAGCATATAAACAATGCTTTCAACTCAATATTCTTAACAAACTTGGACCAGAATAAGCCAAGGCTCTGAACAGACACTTCCTCAAGGAAGAAACACACACAGGGCCGCTGGGCGCAGGAAAAGACAGGCTCAACATCGGTAGTCGCTGCGGACATGGGAACCAGAGCCACGGCACAGCCAGCGGGATGACAAGGACACAACAGCCCAGTCATCACGGAGCGGCGGGGGGACAGAGGCTCCGGAACCGTCACACTCGGCTGGTGGGGATTTAAAGTGGTTCAGCTGCTTTGGAAAATGGTAGAGCATTTTCTCAACCGATTAAACATGGAGTTTCAGACGACCTAGCAATTCTGTCCTCGGTTCCCTCCCCAAGGGAAATGAAAACACGGGTCCACGGGAGACATGGGTGCCCACGTCTGTAGCAGCATCGTTCGTAATAGTGGAAACAACCCCCGTTTCCACCCTCTGAGGAATGGATGAGCACAGGGCGTTTAGCCAGAAAATGGAACACGCATTAGTCAGCCTTGAAAAGCAGTGAAACGCTGACACCTGCTACCACAAGGACGGACGGACAGACCTCCAAGTCAGGGTGCCGCGCGAGGGAGGACCGTCGCAGACACGGACAGGAGAGGAGGCCCAGACCAGGGGCGTGGGCAGGAACACAAAGCAGATTCAGGGGTGTTGGGGTTGCGGGGTGGGGGTTGGGGGACAGGGGCGCGGCAGCTAAAGGCTACGGTGCTTCTCCTCGAGGTTATAAAAACGGTCTCACGTGGAACGCAGTGACGGCTGCGCCGATGGGTGAACATACTCAGAACTAGATCGTGCAGCTCACGTGTGGGGTTGCTTGGCGCATGGGTTACGTGTACCTCAATGGTATCTTCTAACATCCTCACCTGAGGGTGTGTTTACTGATTAGAGAGAGAGGGGAGGGGTGCGGAGAGACAGAGAGAGAAACATCCACTGACGGCCTCTTGCAGGCGCCCCGACTGGGGGTCCAGCCTGCAACAGTTTAGTGGGTAGGATGACACTCCAACAGCTGGGCCACCAGGCCAGGGAGATAAGGCGTAAAAAGAGAGAGAGAGAGAGAGAGATTGAAGAAAGGAAAGAAGACAAGACACCCCCAGGCCCTGCTGGGCAGCAGGGAGGCAGGCAGGCCCGCAACGCACCACCTGCCTTCCCAGCTAAAAGCCATCTTCGTGGTGAAGAATCGGGGGATTGGACAGTTTTTCCTCATGGACACGGGAGGGCCCGGCACAGCTGGGAGGTGTTGGAAGCCTGTAACCTCTTGGACAGGAAAATAAAATCTCCCTTGCAACTCAGGCCCAGTAATGGCTGACTGGAGGAGCAGCGTCTCAAAAGCAGGGCCACCCAGAGCGTGGCCATCCAACCCCCCGCAACGGTCGCCCGGACACTTCCGGGCAAGCCCAGTTCTCAGCCTCCCCGCGGTTTTAAGCGGCACCCCGGGGTGAATCTGATGGGAGCTCCCATTTGAGAACCACTGGACCAGTGAGTGAGTTCAACCGTTCTTTCATTCACGCATTCATCCCACAAATACTTGGTGGCAGCTCTCAGGTCAGCCTGGAACTGCTGGGGGCCCAAGAGTTAACTCCATTGGTGGGCAAGACGTCGCGGGTCGGGTGGTGTTCTTTCAAAAGACACAGCCCCCCAAACCTGCAAGTGGGGGCCGATCTGGAAAGATGAGCTCGGCCGTGGTGGTCTGCCCGGCCCAACGGGAACTCGGGCTTCCATCTGCGCGCTGGGGTCCGTGGAGGGAGCCCTGGCCGCGGGGAGGGACTGCGGACGGGTCCCCGGTGCTCGGGCCAAGCCGCCCCCTCCCGGCCAACGAGCCTGAATGATGAGGGCAGGGTTGGGGGCCCGTGGACCCCTGGAGGTCACCCGCCGTGATGCCGGGACATTTGTTTTCTATCTGCGGCCTCGCCTTCCAGCGGCGTGGTACCCTTAATCCAACAGGAAGGATGACTGCACATTACATTTCCTCCCTGATCACAGCCCTTCTCCTTCTCGAAGGATCTCCGGCTCCCGCAGACGCTGTCTTCGATTTCTGTCGGGGTGTGTGGGTGTGTGCGGGGCTGCAGCCCAGCCTTTCGCGTTTCGCACGAAGTTCTCTCTCGGGCATCCGTGCTGGGACGCGGCCCGGACGGCCGCACGAGGCTGGCGGTGAGGCAACCCCCCCTCAAAAGGGCCCCCCCAAAGCAGGAACGCCGAGGGGCACTGGGTACGGCCCCACAGAGGCTTCTCCAGATTCACTGGGCTACTGGCGGGCGGGGGGCTGGGTGAAGACTCTGAGCTTCAAAAGAAGCCCTCCCAAATTTAAGGCTATTAAGTAATTACGGCTGATTACATTCAGAGGGGCCCCGGCTGGCAGGCCCATCCCTGGCGGAACTCCTGCGATTTTATGGGAACGAGGCTGGAATGAGGACGGCTGAGATCACGGAGAAAAGCAGCCCCGCCCGGGGGAGCCCAGATGAACCGGGACTTGAATTTTCATGCTGACCTCGTGGCAGGCCCATCTGCAGTCCCTGACAGTCTTTTGCTGCCAGTGGCCCCTGGGCACATCTGACCCTGGATTCTTCGCGGCTGCCCCCGTCCGCGGGGGGCTGGGGGTGCAACGCAAAGGTCAGAGGGCTGCTGAGGGCTAGAAGTCTCCAGCGGCCCTCGCTGGCTGAGCGCCCCCCCTTCCCTTCAATCCTCCCCTCCTCCTGAAACGTACACTGAGACCCCGTGACAGGGGGGGAGCTGGCAGCCATGTGACGGAGGAGGGCTCGTCCGCAGGCTGTCTGGGGACACGTCGGGGACGGCAGAACCTGAGCGGCAGGACCCCAGACTCTCCAAATGTTAGACGTTTCTGAGTCACCCCTGCAGAGCACCCCAGCACTTTTATTTAGGTGGTAGGTTTATTTGGACTGCCACGGAGTGTCGTGTATCATAGGTTTGGCTGCTGTCACGGAGACCCCAAACAAGCGGGGCTTAAACAGCATGGACATTCCTCTCTCCTGTGAAGTCTTGGGTCACAGTCCGGAGTTGGTGGGGCAGCTCCATGGTCTTCAGAGACCCAGGCCCATGACACCTCATTTCTCTGCGTCTCGTACCCGTACCTGCAACATCAACATATGCAAGGGCTGCTCCAGTCCCGGCCATTACGTCTGCATTCCAGCAGGTGGGAAGGAATAAAGGGACAAGGAGGGGGCCTGCCCTTTCCCTTCAAGGGCGGGATGTGGAAACGGCCTACAGCACTTCCACCCACGTTACAATGGCCAAATCACAGGACAATATCTAGCTATGAGGGAGGTTGGAAAATGAGGTCCTTACATTCTTTAATGTAGAAGGAAAATCAGCAGTAGTTCCATAGAGTGTGATGGAGGTCGAGTGAGAAGGAAAGCCTGCAGCCCCAGCCTCTCCTGGGTATGCATTTGGGCTGTAGGAACGACTCCTCCTCTCCCGGCATTCAAGGCAGCATGTGAAAATCCACCTCCTTCAGGCAGCCCTCCAGGATTAATTACTCCAGTTGCTGGCCGACTGGTCAACCTGATCTCTGGCCCGCCCTTCCCTCTGTCAGGTGCCCTAGGCTATTTTGGAACTAGGGAGTTTCAGCAGGAGTCTGTCCCAGCTTCCTTAAAACATCCAGTTTCCTGAGCCAGGGATCTCATTCCTTCTTCAATGTGTACCTAATCCACACGCCCAGCCTCGGATCCATACCCCCAGGCAGTGAACGCCCAGGGCTAGGTGCTCTGGCCATTTTTCAGAAGAAAGCACACCAACAATCTCAGCGTAGAGAGCTCTGCGGAGCGGGGATCTCGTCCTGTTCGCCAGTTCCCAGACCTCAGCACGTGCCTGATGGGTAGAGGCACCGGGTAACTATCTGCTAAATGAACGACTTCTCGGATAATCACAGTTTAATCATCATCATCATAGCTGATGTTTACCGGGGACCCCTATGAGCTGAGCAAGGGGTATACAAGTCGCAGAAAACAAGAATGAACAGATCTGTTCTGCAGAGAGCCAGGTGGTAAACACTGCTGCCTCTGTCGCTGTACCTACGAAGTAGCCATGGACAATATGTGACTGAGTGGGCACGGCTGTGTACCAATACGACTTTGTTTACAAAAGTAAAAGCGGAGCGGACTGGGCCAGGAGGTCATAGTTTGCTAAGCCCGTGTTCAGCACAGAAAAAGGAATGTCTGGGATGTGCGCAGAGCTCAGCGGGGACCTTACAGAGCTGACGTGGGGGTGTGAGGTACACTGGACGGGGAGAAGGAGTCCAGGCAGAAAGTAAACCCATTTTGGGGGTACAGGCCTGGCTGTGTCCTCCAGCCTCTGAGAGCCACTTCCTCTCCCATCCACGGTCAAGGGCCCAGCCGAGCTGTGGCTGTGCCGTGCGAGGCCACCTCTGGTCAGCGATGACAGGACCAGGTGTGGATATGCCGACCTAAGGGGCAAGAGTAACCGTCATATCTGCTCTGGTCCATCTCACACTCAGGACACCAGGCTGGGGAGTTGCTGCAGGCAGAGTCCAAGCGGCCAGTGACTGAAGGGAGCAGAGCTGAGAGACTCCAAGACTCCGGGAGACCGGCTGGCACCTCTGGGTGCTGCTGTCCCTGAGTCCCTGACACCCCCTATGCGGTCCCCTGCCCCTCAGGTGCGTCTTGTGGCTTTCTTCCCTTCCCACCACCAGCGTCAAGTTGCAAAGGCCGCCTCTGGCTCTGTCCCCAGGCAGACGGTGACCCGGGCCACCTCGTCTCTCTGGAGGCGCTCAGCACACGACCCAGCTAAGTGAAGAATGCGAGTACTTGAAATTTCCACTCACGCTCTCCTGGGAAAATACATTAACCTTTAAGATGGGAATAATGGCTTCGTTTCCAGGTGACTTTATGGATTAACCCTCTACATGCAGTTGGAACCACGGCCCATGGCTGGGACCCAAGGGGGCAAGAGGAAGAAACGTAAGGCCCGCAATCCTCGGTTGGCCCTGCATAGACGCAGGTAACGTTTCACCGACCAGAGCTCCTCCGACCGGACCACGGGGCGTCCCGGCCCCTGCAGACAGCTTCCCGCCGCCCGCCGGCCGAAGCCCCCGCCGCGCACACGGGGCAGGACAGTCACCTGCGCTCCTCCAGAACTCTCCCAAGGACGTTAGCACAGCGCCGGCTCTGGCAGGGCCTGCCAGAAGGAAGCCTGCTGGACTCCGTTCAGCATTTCCACACTGCTGGCTGCAGGAGGCCTCCCCCGCCGCCCCTGCACCGACTTTTGTATTTTTTGGACAACACCTAGAATGTCTGGCAGAGCTGCTGGTCCATGCAGCGTGCTTTGAACACGCACACCATCGAAAGAACAGTCTCCAAGGCCATGGGGCAATGGAAACCCTCCCTCGGTCCGCCGTTTACTCTTCACTAGCGGCTTCTGAGGGGCAGGGGCACACCTGAGGGTCCCTGTGCTTCCCCAAGCGTCCCAGGCTCCAGGGAGGGGAGCAATGCCCCCGGGTTACAGACAGAAAAGCAAGGCACCCAGATAGTGTTCTCGGACATCAAAGTCCCAACATCCACAGTTGCTCTGTGAAAGGTAATTTTCCAAGTCTCCCAAAAAGTCTCTACACGGAGGCCGCTGGAAAGCAGCTGGAAGGAGGGGACTGCCAGCTAGGTGGGCACTGGACGCCGGCTGCACTGCCACAGCCCAGTGCTGGCCCTGTGCTCCGAGCCGCGCCCACCGCGCGCCTCACCGACTCAGCGACACTGAGAAGATGTTTCTCATGGGCCAGGTGCCAGGGGCACGGCGGTGACCGTGACCTAGCTCGCATGCCGGTGCCCCGGGAAACAGCATCTCCCCAGGGGCCCACAGGAGGGCATGTGGTCCCACCTCCTGGAATAACCACCCTCTGGTGCCCCGGTTTGGACATCATCTTCCCAAATACGCTCTGTTCCCTCTTGCTGCTGTGACAAAGTTCCACACATTAGTGACTTAACACAACACAAGATTCTTCATGCTACAGTGCTAGAAATCAGACGCCCTAGAATTGTGGTGTCTACAAGCTGGGTCCTTCGAGGCTCTGAGAACAAACCCACTTCTGTCTGTTCCAGCTGCAAGGGGCCGCCTGCTTTCCTTGGCTTGCAGCCCCTTCCTCCATCAGCAAAGTGAGCCATGTAGTGTCTTCTAATCATTCTCCAATTGTCACCCTCTAATAGGGGCCCCTGTGATGATGCTGGGGCCACCTAGATGTCCCAGGATAACAGCTCATCTCCAGGTCCTTCCTCACACCTGGAGTCACGGCATTTCGCACTAAGTGGCCCGGCTGCGACTCAGATCCCTGGGCCTGTTTGTCTCACTTGTCTAGCGCTCAGCCCCGCAGGGCCCTGGGACAGGTCTGCGTGACCCAGACCAAGAGTGACGTGAGAATAAGGAGGTTACAACTCAGTTATCCGTTCACGCCACACACACTTATTGAAAGCCTACTGTGTGCCAGCCCTGGGCCAGCGGCTGTGCTTGAGTTACACTTGAGTTATTGGAGGGGTTTGGGAAAGAGGGCGGGGCCAGGAAAGGGTAGGAAGGGCCCACCCAGTGCTCGGAGTCCAGACACCATGTCTCACCCTTTGGAGGCGCTGTGCAGTGTGGCCACAGCAGCTGGGGACACTGACGCTGGAGGAAGGGCGGGGGAGGGGGACATGTGACAGAACGGGGAGAGCTGGGATGCGACCAGCCCTGCCCAGCTCCTCTGTCCCCAGCGCCTCCACGAGGACATCCCTGTGGGCTGTTTCTGCAGCGTGGCTTCCAGGACCGACGGGTTCCGCGCACAGCCCTCTGCCCAGCATCACGGGCAGGGCGCACCCTCCCTCGCCGGGCACCTGTCCTCTCCGCGTCCCCGTGGTCTTCCCTGACATTTTGCAGAATGCAATCACCTTGCCTGGCCCTGGGCTTGGGCCTTTTCCCCTCTATTTCTCTCCCGGTATTACCGAGAGAGGCCTCCTCACCTCTCTCTGCAGGGAGCACCAGTGCTGTGAGGTGTTTGTCTTATAGGTCCCTGGCCATTTGCCGCCTGCCCAGCTCCCGCACGCCAGCTCGGTGCCCGGCACCTGCGAGGCACTCGGTTTGACGCACACCTGACAGGAAAAGGCCCACCGACGCCCGTCCCCCAGCGCCTTCCCTCGGCCCTCGGACACGCACACGGGGCCGAGTGCTCAGAGCCGCGCGCCCGGCTCCTGTGCGGCTCAGGGCAGCTCCGCGAGGCTTGTCCGCACTCAGACCTCACCCCTGCACCCTCCGGCTTCCTGGGGCACAGAGGGGCTCCATCTGAAGTCCAGGGGGGTTACGTGACCTGCCTGAGGCCCCCAGCAATGGGAAAGATTCTAGAGCTCCTAGGACACACCACCTCTAAACGCCAGCAGACCCGAGAGGAAAGACCCATGTCCCACCACAGAGGCCACACAGCCCAAGGGACAGAAGGACCCCATGACAGCAAAGGAGCTCAGGGAGGTTCAAAGAAGAAGGTGGCAGGGCCCCTCCAGGGGAGCCAGGTGGCACAGGGGTGACCTGTCCGTGCTGCCCAACTCATGGGACCCCCGCCACCTGTGTCCCCAGGGCTCCATGTTCATATCCACTTCCTCACGCGGAATCCCAGGGGCCAATAATCTGGTGGGGCTCACCTTTCACTGAGAAATACTTTAACCAGTACCAAAGGCACCTTCTGAAGGTGCACACTCTCTGACCCAGCCCTTCTTCGGTTCTAAAAAAAAAAAATCACAACACAAGCCAAGCAAACCACCAGAACAGGACCAGAATCACAGGAAAGGGGCTCACTGGGAAGGGGAAGGGGGAGAAAAGGGGAAACAGTGCAGGGATTAGGAAACATAATTGGTGGGTGCAAGATAGGCTGGGAGAAGTTAAGAATAACAGAGAAAAGGGTGAAATCAGAGAACTTATATGCAGGACCCGTGGACATGAACTAAGGTGGGTGGGACCTTGGGAGGGAACGGGGTGGGGGGTCTGGGTGGAGGGGAGCAAAGGGAAAAGAATTCGAGACAACTGTAACAACATAATCAATAAAGTCCACAAAAAATCATCATGGGCATCGCCAGAGGTCCCTGAACGAGGGTGCTCACTGCCACATTGTTTACAACTGGAAATGACCTGAACAAACAAGGACGTGTTAACACGCTGTGCAGGCGGCAGAAACGGTGGCTCGGACAATCCGTGCTCCTTGGCACGAGTGGTAGTTACGGTAGGTAGTCAGGGGAACGCAGTAGGTCACACAACAGGGTGTTTACAAGGGTCTCGTTTTTATTTAAAATACGTGTATAGGTAGAAGGCAGATACACATGACACAGAGCTGACAGGGTAGGTAGGTAAATGAACTAGGTAGGTAGCTAGGCAGGTAGGAAGATACTGGGGGTGAGAGAGAGACTGACAAATATTTATCGAGCACCTACTATGCACCAGGCGCAGTGCTGGGGACATAAGAGTGGACAGGACAATGCACCCGCCCTTGAGCTGACACCCTAGTGGGGACATTACACGGGGATAGAAACTTTGTTCACGTCTAGACCAGGTGGCAGAGTCCCGGGCGCGCCAGCTCCCTGCACGCTGAGTGACCTTACGGAGAAGTGGGGTGCAGTCCGGGCGGGGCCCTGACCACAGGGACGGAGAAGCAGTGGGCAGTGACGGGTGTGAGGATGTTCTAGACAGGCTGCCTCCCCTCTTTTGTGTATATCTGAGATTTTCTGAAACAAACACTTGTCGGGGACAAGTGGGGGTGACAGCTCCGGAGTCAGGCTGCCCTGGGTCAAACCCACCCCCTTCCGCGAGTGAGTGGGGTGCGTCCACCCCTCCTTACAGCAGTTCTGGGCTGTAAGGAGGCGTGCGTGCCAGGCTGCCCCCCATGTCCCCCCTGCAGCTCCACCACGAGCCCTGGAGTCAAGGCTCTGACAAGTCCTGCAGCAGAGATGCCTCCACTTAATGCCATGTTTCACCCCCAGACTGAGGCGTCCCTGTCTGGGGTCCAGGCTTCAGAAATGTGCCCTGAGGTGGAGAGAGTGAATTATTAGGTTGAAAAAGGGACTGAAGAAGCAAGCCAGGGTGGCGGTGGTGGTGTGAGGGGAGGTCCAGCCAGGGGGCTGTCCCCTGGAGGGTGACGGCTGCCCCCCATCTGAGTGAGGGAGCAGGGTACTTGCACGTCCCACACACACACTCCAGTCACTCGATACGGCTGCACTCCTCAGGGTCACAGGGTCCTGGACAGAGGGTGGCCTTCAACAGACAGACGCTGGGGCTGGAGCACCCAGGAACGGACACGCACGTGGCAGAGGCACCAGAGGTAGGAGACAGGGTGTGAAGGCTCTGGCAAGTCCTGCAGGCCCCTCATTAACTGATGTTGCTGAGCCCGAATGCAGACATGGCCACAGGCCTCCTTCCTATTGGGCCCCCGCCCACCAGCAGCTTCTAGAAGGAATATTCCGCGATCTGCAGACACGCCGCCTCTGCCCGCCAGTCACCTCCACACCGCTGGCTCCGTGGTTTAACTTTTCAGTTTATGCTAATGCAGCTGGTCCCCTGCCAGTTCCTTCAGGGCAGAGATGGTGACCTCTTCCTTCTCTCTGTGTCCTCCCGGCCCAGTGTCCCCACAGAGGGGGAGCACAACCAGTCTCCGAGCAGCGAATGAATCAATTCACTGTTCCTTCCAGCCGACGAGCTCTATGGCTGGCGGGGGGGCATGTGGGAAAGAACGCCCCCTCCCTTGGAAAATGTGAGGCCCATGTATATTTAATAGAGCACCAACTTTCTGTACAGATGGAACATAAACCCATGATGTCATGAGCCCTGCCAGCCTCTCCTCAGAGCTGTGCTGAGCCCAGCGGCCACAGCCCCAGGGCCCGGGGAAGCGGGCACCCACAGCCCCAGTGTGGGCAAGATCAGTGACAGGTCGTGGAGGTGAGGTCCCCAAAGGCCCCTCTGACCACTGTTGTCCCTCCTGCATCTGACCTCCATCCATCCATCATTCCAGCCAACTGCGCTGTAATGGGGGCAGAAAGTGACCAGAGAAGATGATCGCTCTCTCTGCTCTACGCACTTAGAATAAAATCCACACCAGACCCCAAAGGATTTGGTCCCTGCCTGCATCTCCCACCTCACTGCCCTCCACTCCACCCCTGGGTCATCCCCTCCAGCCCACCAGCCTTCTCTCTCTGCCTTGAAACCACCAACCTGATTCCTGCCCCAGGGCCTTTGCACCTGCCACTCCCACAACCCAGAGCACCCCTTGCTGGCTTCTTCTGGTACTGAGGCCCCATCTTAAGCATCCTCTCCTTGGGGGGTCCTAACCAGCAACCCCAACCTCTCGCAATCCAGACTCCAAGCTCTTTTATCTCCTTCATACTTGCCTTTTCTGAAAATCTTTTTGTTTGTGTTCTTAAGTATCGTGCCTAGAGAGCAGGGACTGTGTCTGCTCACCACGGGTGCCTCCGCACCAAGAACAAAGTAAGTGCTCAACAAACACTTGAGATGCTGGAAGAAAGGCAGGAGGGAGGGAAGAAGGGCTGCTGGGTAGATGCCTCATATGACGGCCTGCATTAAATAACGTGGGCTTCTCAAGCAAGACCAAGGATGGAGGAGGAAAATTTGTAAGAAACGCTCTCCATCAGAGCGTGTGTGCATTTTCCACAAGAGCAAAAGCGCAGAACAAGACCAGAGATTGGGTCAAGCTGTTCCAATGTGCTTTCCCCGTGCTGAGCACATTAGGTATGTTTTAACACCTCAGTTCATCATACCAACAGCCTTCTGAAGCCAGCTATTATTAGACCCACTTTACAGATGTGGAAGTCAAGGCTCAGAGAGGTTGGGTCTCCACCCAAAGTCACGCAGCCTGGGACACACTAATCCAACCCCAGTGTGTCCTCTCTGGAGGGATGACTTGCCCTGTTTCCTGGGGCTACCCTGCATCTGGGCCAAGCCCTCCACTCACAACACCCCAACGGTTAAGCCCCTTCCCAGCTGCTCTCACCTGCCCCCTCCCTCCACTGGGATAATAAGAAAACTATCAGCGGAAGCTAGGAGCCCTACGGAGAAACTGCCTGATTGAGTTATTTAAATTAAATCAATTTATAATTTATACTCTGCCTGCTTCCAAAAAGGATTCGAGGTGGTGTATGATAAACGGCACATAAAATAGAAAAGCTGGTAACCAGGAAGCATCCAGAACACGCTGCGGGAGAAGGGGTCCAATGTCGCCCGGACCCCTGGGTTTAGGGAAAAGGTGACAAATTAGCTTCTAGGTCAGCTCCCTGGGTCCTGGCAGTTCCCTGGCTGGCCTAGGGGGACTTGGGACATGGGACAGCTGTCTTGAGCACCTGACTCCACCCCCGGAATCTGTGGGCACTAGCCTCCCCCACTCCCTGCTGGTACCACCTAGCGGCCCTGGGGTCACCCCATGTAGCCTGGTCCCTGGCCTCCAAGAAGCCCACATCATTGAGAAAAAAGACCCCCTCTTCTGTAAAAGCCCCATTTGACAACCCTCAGCCTCAACACACAGCTGAGGTCAGACGCACCTCCTAGGCTCTGATGCTAAGGGTGGTCACGTGATCCAAGGCGGCCCAGAGGTTGGGGGGTGCCTGGAAGTGAGGACACCCTCACGTCATTGCTGACCCAGTCAGGGCCACTCTGTCAGACTTGTGTTTCATTTCCCTCCGTGTTTCACCCTAACACAAAGCCTGCAGCGCCCAGTGAGCTCCACAAAACTCATGCTCGCTTCGACACTAGATAACCTTCCTTCTTCTCTTCCCTTTTCCTCCCATTGCACGTATTTGTTTTTCAATCTGGCGTGCAGCCTCTCTCCTCGGAAAAGGAGTTGATCTCCTCCTCCAGGTACCTCCCTTTCTTTCTCAGCTCCCCATCTGGATCTCAGCGGAGGAGGTGACTGTCCCTCTCAGTGCCCAGGGCCAGTCCTGGCATGTGCCTGCTCCCCCAGACTAATTTCTAATAGCTCCCCCTTCTGCTCCCAAAAGTATCCCTGTTTGCGCAACAAACAGTGGTCTTTGTGCCTCTGCGGTGAGGCCCGCCCACCCAGAAGTCCTCTCAGTAGGCCCCGATGTCGTGCTGTTTCCAGATAGCCTTGTCCCGCGAGGAAGAATCTAACTTTGAAATTTACTATTTCGTTTGAGTGCAGGGAATGTTTTGTTTCCTGTCTGTACTAGGACCTCTACTGTGCTTGGGACATGGAAACCACTAACCATGTATGTGATGGGTGGGTGGACAGAAGGATGGATGGATGGATGGATGGAAGGAGAGATGGGCGGAAGAGGTGGAGGGAAGGATGAATGGTGGGGCAGATGGTGGGGTAGGTGGACAGGTAGTGGGGTAAATGGGAGGAGCAGGTAAGTGGACGGGTTTTAGGGAACCGTCAGCACCCCGTTGCAGTGATCCCAGCGATGACAACAGACACGGCGGATGACCGGGAAAGGTACTCTGTGCTGTGGTCTGCCGAGTCCTGCTCTAGGAGCAAGAACAGAACAACTTTCAGTGAACCTCTGACTTCCAATGCCAGTGATCTGACGTGTCCACATCGAAGAGTTAGAAACAACCCCTGGCTGGTGGCTCAGTAGATTGAGCACCAGCCTGCGAACCCAAAGGTCGCTGGTTCGATTCCCAGCCAGGGCACAGAGCCAGGCTGCAAGCCAGGTCTCCAGCTGGAGGCAGGTGAGAGGCACCCATACATGGATGTCTCTCTCCCTTTCTCCCTTCTTCCCTTCCCTTCCCTCTAGAAATAATGAATAAAATCTTTTAAAAGAAAAAAAAAAGAAACGAGACGGTCCCAGCCGCCCGCGCGGTGGCTCTGGGTGTCCCCTGGCATCGCTATGACAAACGCGCCCCTCTTCCTGGGGCTGGGGACAGGCCCACGGTGTGGGGAGACACAGGCTGCCGCCCTCACTGCACGGGTTATGCGAGGAAACGTGGTTTTCAGCTGAAAGAAAAGTTCAAGCTTGTTCTCCAAGAGCGTGTTGCTCCCGGACACCCGTCCCAACGCTTCTTAGGAATGTTTTCCCAAGCACTGCGGTGGGGAGGCCTCTCCCCGCTCCCCCGGCCCCCCCGCCCGCCTCCCTCCGAGCGGTGGCTCCCGAGGCCCCCCCTGCACATTTATCACAAACTGCAGCTGGAGAACGTTCTCGGAGCGTTCAACTGGCGTGTCTACTTTGGAACGTTGGTAACTACCGTAAATCAAGAGGCCACATGTAGACATTCCAAGGAAAACGTATAAAATAAATAAAACGATCGCACAGTATCCACATTCCGTTCCCTGCAAGAAGACGGAGAACGCCACGGCTCCGGCATGCGTGCGGCCGCCCGGGAGGGCGTTTACCGGAGGCCACGTTGCCGGGGCCTCCCGGCTGGCTGTCAGTCACGGGGGAAAAGTCATGAGGGTACTAAGGACACGCTGCCCGACCCGGCCCTGGCTTCGTGGCGCTGTCACTGCGCGCGGCGTGGGGGCCAACTGCGTCCACGTCTAAGGTCCGACTGCCTGCCTGGGGAGGGCGGGGAGCATCACCACACCTGTATTATTTCCCCATTTACGACTTTGTCCTACAGACAGGTAACCCCGTATAGCATGGCTGTGAGGTTCCTAGAAAATGCCGCGTTACGTGAACCTGTGTCATATGAAACAAAGAACTAACCCCCCAAAAGGGGGTTAGGTTCCAAAACATGTTTAAACATACTATTATATTTTTATCGTTAAGAGCAGCGTCTTTATTAAAGCAATTTTCACCCAAAGTGTAACATACGAACATGTATTAGGCAGTGTTTTCTTCGTCACCCCTACTAAGCACCATTCACTGAGGGGGTTTCCTTTCTGACAAGATACCTTCATCCTCCGAACTTTCTTCAGCATTCTCTTGCCTTCTATCCTGTACTTTTTGCAAAAACATCTGTTATTTCAGATTGCTCGCTTTGTAGCCGAGAGACCTTTGTAAGTTTTGTTACTTTCAAGTGAGGTATCTTCTGCTCTTTAAAGTTCCTATTACACTCCATGTTGTTTGGGGATTCACTCATTCTCAGCCCATGTTAGAGTGAATCCGTGTTAGAAGTGCCGTGTTATATGCGGTACCTGCCCGTTACCTACAGAAAAAGAGAGATTTGCTGTCCCCAAGGCATAGCGGCCTATGGATCTCCAAACAGCTGGGTTTCTGACCTCAGCAATTGTTTTACAGCTTGAGGTACTTTAATTTCTGACCAGCAGCTAATCAAGTGCCCATCGGAACGGGTTCTAGGGGAGATGCACATGTGTTCTAGCCTGCAGCCGGCATGGAAACCCAAGGGACACCCCACTCTCAATGCACTGCAGACCATGGGGACGGTCTCCATGGGGCGTGGGGGACGGAAAGAGCCTGGGAGCCCACAGCTCCGCAGTGGGCCCTGAAGCCAGGGGTCTGTCGCCGGCCTCCCTCAGAGCAGGCAGGACTCGCCCGTCCCGAAGTGAGTTAGGGAGACACAACCAGCTGCTGGTCCCGTCCCCAACGGGCAGATGCCTATAAAAAAGAAGAAAATGACTCTGGGGAAAGAAGCCAGGCTATCTTAGTCCGCACGGCTGCTGGCTGATCTTCCTAAAATGCAAATCAGATGCCTCCACGCAGCCCGGGGTGTCCTTCCGAGGTGTCCGGCGCCCTGGGGGAAGACTCGAGTCCTCAGCCCAGCCAGCTGCAGGCCCAGGTGGTCTCAGCCCGGTGACTTCTGGGCGCCACTGCCAGCCTCCACCCCTGCTGTCTACACCGCACGCACGCGGGCTTTTCTGAGTTCTGTCTCTGTCTCTATCATCCAGAAACTCACGTGTGGATGCAATCAGGATTTCTAAGCATCACGTGTCTACCTGGCTTTGTGCTAAACACCAAGACTACACGGGGAACAAGTAGGCACAGCCTTGTTCCCTCAGAGAGTCTAGCAAGGTGGGGAAGACGGAAGTTAACCCAGAAATCATGCAAATACTTAAATTGAAAAAAAAAACCCAAATACTTTAACTGCAAAGTGATAGACAGGTGTGTATGTGCGTGGAGCTTCGCATCCAAGTAGTGGTGTGATCATATGTATACATGCACACACACATGTGAAGGTCTGCCTGGAAAAAGTCCAGCTACTGTTAACATAACAAGAATGATTTGCATGACTCAAATGTCACCTGGTAGCCGAGGAGCGCGGACTGGGATGCTCATGAGTGAACGGGGGCGCCTTCACTGTACTAGTCAGCGGGGCAGCAGGCGCTGCTGAGTGAGCATCGAATTTGCGCGAAGCTTGAACATTCCGCTGTGGAAACTATTAGGGTGACTCAGAAGGCCACCGCGGTGGGCAACTGGGGATTGGCAGCTTCATCACAACATGCCTGGTCATGCATCACGTGTCATGCAGTTTCTT
The DNA here is from genome assembly GCA_004026585.1 of Noctilio leporinus. NCBI lineage: Eukaryota > Metazoa > Chordata > Mammalia > Chiroptera > Noctilionidae > Noctilio > Noctilio leporinus. The sequence continues at coordinate 51,529 of PVIW01002850.1, forward strand.
GGTGAAACATCAAGTCATCCAGGTGACTCAGCCCCACAACAGCCCAGATTTGGCACCTGTGACTTCTGGCTTTTCCCAAAACTAAAATCGCCTTGAAAGAGAAGAGATTTCAGACCATTGATGAGATTCAGGAAACTACGACAGGGCAGCTGATGGCGACTGGGAGAACTAGGCGGGGTCCCAAGGTGGCTACGTTGAAGGGGACTGACGTGTCATTGTCCTATGCGTCATGTTCCTTGTATCTTCTTCCATAAACGTCTCTATTCTTTCATAGCGCATGGCTGGACACTTCCTGGACATGTATGTGCTGGTATTTACGGGCACAGAAAAGCACAGGGGACCGGAGGATACTGAAGAGGCCCTACTTTACAGAGGGGAGGGGGAACTGTCCTGAGAAGGGGCACTTTGGGGACTGAAGAGACCAAAAGCAGAGGCGGGAGGGGCGGGTATGTTCCAAGCTGAGCCTGGGGCCAGAGGAAGGGCCCTGATCAGGTGGGCTGAGAAGAGAAAGCTGCAGGGAACCTGGGGGCGGGGTGTGTCGGTCAGGACACACAGGCCCGGGCCTCCCTCTGCTGCCTGGCTCAGACCCTCCACAGGGGACAGCCCACAATGACAGCTCCGTTACCAAGTGCCTCGCGGGCAGGTGCTCTCACCCCACTGCCACCCTGTTCCCCTTCTTCCCCCCAACAACCCTGGGAGGTAGCATGGGGAAACTGAGGCCTGGAGACCCCAGAATCTTGCCCAGATACGGTGCTAGTATCTGGAATTGGACCCCGGTCAACGCAAGGCCCTGACCTGGCCTTCGAGGCCCAGCACCGAATGTGTCCTGCAGCAGGGGCTGCCGGGCTTTGGGGTGACGGTCCGTCTAACAAACTGCCCAGCTAGTTTCCTGATCAACCATCCACAACAGAGGACTGCAGGGTGTTCCTGTAGTCCTGCGTGCTCACCCCGCTGGTTTAGTTTTCGGTTGAAGCTCTAATCTCTCCTGGTGAATGTTCCTCGTGGATTTAAAAGAAACTCTATTCTGCTCCTAGGGGGCTGGCTCCCCACAGCGTTCACCTAGGCAGGTAACTAGGCCGAGTTGGCGGGTCACATCGCCCAGGTCCTCTCCAGCGCTGCTCATCATCTTTCTGCTTTTAGGAACTTGGGGATGTTGACCGTTCCTACCATAATGTTGGATTCGTCTGTTTCTCCTTCAGGTGACGTACCTTTTCCAAGTCTTTTGAAATCTCTGTAACTCAGGTGTATCTACTTAGGGTTGTCCTGCTGTCTTGTGGGTGAACCCCTGTATCATTCTAGCATAGGTACCCTTTCAGCTCTGGCAATATTTTTCGTTCGGAATTCCACTTACGACAGCCTCTGTCTTCTTTAAACAGTCTGACGTCGTAGTCGTGAAAGCGGATTTCTTGAAGGCAGCATGTAGCCGAGTCTTGCTTTTACAACCAACCTGGGTACCTCCGCCTTTTAATTGGCGTGTTCTGACCGTTTGCACTTAATTTACTGTCATTTTGATACGGTAGGATTTATAGCTACTATCTTGCTGATGTATATTGATGATTCCATTTTATTTCCACTATTGATCATAAGCTGGGCCTTTTTATGAACTTGAATCTTTCACTTACCCTAGTTTCCTTTCAAATAATATTAGGCCACTCACACATAATAACCTTAGAATGACAGACTTCCATTGGGCCATCTCATCCTTTGTGCTTCTGTGGTCATACAGTTTACTTTCACATGTCCTAAAACATACTACACATTGTGACTGTTTATGTTTTAAACAGTTAATTAGCTTTAAATTTTTTCTTTGGCTTTAAAATTTTTTAATGAAAAATTAATTATCTTTTATAGTTTTATAGTTACATATTTGCCATTCGTTCCTTTGCATAGATTTCATTTCTAACGAGCTCTAAGAACTTTCTTTAATACTTCTTTGGTGCAGATCTGGTACTGACAGATTCTATCAGGTGTTTTGTTTGTTTGCTTGATTTGGTTTTGGTTTTGGTTTTGGTCCAAAAGTCTTTATCTTGCCATCATTTTATTCATATTGTTGCTGGGTATAGAACCCCACTGGACATCACTCTTGTCCAAAACTTTTTTTTTTTTTTTACTTCAGAACTTGAAAGATGTCATTCCACAGTCCTTCTTTGGCTTCAATACATATTGTGGGTTCCTTGTCCCTCTGTACGCAATGAGTTCTATTTCCCTAGATGCACCTCTTTTCTCTTCGTCACTATTTTAGCAATTTGATTTGGCATACCTTGGTGCAGGTTTGTCTGCTCTGTGTGTGGATAGTTGAGCTTCTTGGAACGGAGGATTTATTCCATTCAACAAACTTCTAAAATTCTCAGTCATTATTTCTTCCCATTTTTTCTGCTCTCTCTTACCACCCCCACCACTCTAGTTCCCCCGATTTCACACACTTGGTGCTGTCCCGTAGGTCACTGAAAGTCTATTTTTTTCAGGTCTTTTTTTCCTTTTAATTCCTTTTTGGATTGTTTTCATCTTCAAATTCACTACTCTTTTATGTACTACATTTTGTAACCTACTGTTAAGGCCACAGAGTAACATTTTACATGTTTGACATTGTATCTCTATCTCTAGAAATTGTTTCTTTTCATAACTTAACTTTCTTTCCTTGTCATAGTGGTATTTTCCTTAAACATTGAATCTATTGTAACACCAATAGTTGGTTTGGTGTCTTTGTTTGCTAATTCCATCATCCTGGTCGTTTCTGGTACAATCTCTTACAGACCTTTGCTAGGCCATGGATCACTTTGTCCTCCTTAAAATGGCTATAACTTTTATGGAACGCTGGGGATTATCATTACACTGTGAAGTATCTATACTTTTCAGACTTTCTCTAAAGAGTGTTGAGCTTTGTTGTGGTAGGCAGATGGTAAAATAAAGCCTTTTTTTTGGATAAAATCATTCAAATAAACCGAACTGGCCATTCCGCTTGACCTGCAGGCTCGGTTTTCGTCTTCGGTGGGGGCGGGTCCTGAGGGCGACATGGGGCTAGTTTGGGTCCACTGCCAAGGTGTGCGGCTCTGCCTTTGCAGCGGACCCAGGAGTGGTCACTGAGGACCCTCCACTCTGACCAATCTAGATCTGAGTTGCCCCCTTCCCTGGGGAAGTCCTGGGAACCGCCCACCTCTGAGCTCCTAGGTGGCTGTTCCCGTGGCTTCACGGAAGTGTACCCTGTACGCACGCATGTTCACGTCAAGACTCAAGACCGTGCACATTTCTGGAGTTCTACTGCACAGACCCCTTTCTGTAGAACTCCGCCCCACACGTGCTGTTTGGCCTCCCCAAGTGTCCATTGTGTCTCCTCAACTTCTCAAGACTTGTGCTGACCTTGGGGTGGCCTCTCGGGGGGCACAGACAGGAAGTGGGCTCTCCCTGCCACGTCAGGAAGGGGGGTCGACTGAGCCCCACCCAATAAAGCAGGAGGCTTGACCTGGAGGGGTTCAACTCCAGAGCTGGGGGGCTCACGGGCACACCTGGACGCCCCTGGCCCTGCCCCTGGAAGAGTCATCCAATGAATCAATGTGACCCGGGGCGGGAGCCGACCTTCCCTGCCCTGGGGAAGCTTCCAGGTGACCCTGCGGCTCCTGACCAATCGGAGTTCCTCCTGCACCCTGAGCAGGCTGGTTGGGAGGTGACAAACTGTAAACCGCCATGTGACCTTCACCAAGGGACAGGGCACACTCAAAGGCCTTCGGCCCACCGGGCAGCAGGGGAGTCGGGGCGAAGGCAGGGGGCTGACATCAGCCACTGTGACCGCGGCAACTATTCCTTGAAGCCACTGGTGACTTAATGGGGCAAAACACTTGGGTGCTTTTGAGGTTCAAGCCCCACCAGGGTCCCCACCTGCCCCCCACCCTGGGTGGGGCCAAGGGCAGAGGTCCTGGTTGCTGATGCTGATGCTGAGCTCCCGGCCTCCGCCAACAGCTGGAGGGGGCGCCTGGGGGGAGGGGCGCCACGGAGAACAGAAACGGGTGGATTCCACGGAAGGATGACCACGTTGTCCCCGCTGCCTGGGATCAGCGCCACGCCAGGGACACCCGAGGGACGGTGTGACCGGCGTGGGGAGGCACTGCGACAGAAGAACCCACTCCGACCACGCGTCCGCGTTTACACGGAGGGAGCCGTGCTCCGCGCCGAGAAAAGGCGAACTTGGCGGCCTGAGGATTTTCCACTTCGGTGGCTCCTGTGCTCCGTGCCGCTGGTTTCCAAAGGCTGTCGCCCAAACTGCCTCCGCTAAGTAATAATTAATTTGTTTCCCAATTGTTTAATTAATCAAAGACATAAATAACTGCCAGCCCGAGCTTTTAATCAGTGTGTGCGTGTGGAGAGGGGGCAGCGAGGGCCGAAATGCTGACACGTACTAAGCACCTGCCACACGCCAGTCGCTGGCCAGACGCTGTCCCTGCTCCTCCCGAGCGTCCTCACACAACCCTGCCGGGGCCACGGTGGGCAGGGAAACCAGTGCTGTGTCCGCGGTCACGCAGGCAGCCAGGGTGCTGCCGGACCGGTTCCTGGTTCTGCCTGAGGTCAAAAGTCGCTTCTTTCGGCCGCCTGCCTGCCACTCCCTCTCAGCCCACCACCCTGGAGGGACGTAAATCCAACCCTCCGCACGAGGAGAGGCAGGTAAGCCGGCCCGAGACCCTGAAAAGTCTCCTGTGCGGGTCAAGGCTCTTTCCACTGCAGGTGACAGGCCTGGCTCCCGGGGAGGCAGGAACAGCAGAGGAGCCCAAAAAGCGGGTGGCTCTGACCACCCTCACAGCCGCTTCCCTGTCTGTTTCGTAGTTTGTCCCGTCTGGAGTGGCTTTATGCACCATCTGTGGCTTGGCCCTTGGAGACCACACTCCCGTGGTGCGCACACCCGACTTACCCTTCCCCACCCATCTGCCTCCCCCCCAAAGTGGCATTTCCGGGCAAGTGGGAGGGTGATATTTTTTGAGGTGGGGCTACGAGTCACCCCTCAGAACCTGCTTCTGGTGCCACCTCTGCCTCAAGGTGACGTGTGGGCCCCAAGTTGCTGGCGTGATGACCTTCCTTCCGACCAGTCGTGGAGCCGGAGGATCTGAAGTCATTCCAGAAAGGAAACACCCCGCAAGTGCGCATAGTCCAGTCCACGGCTGCTCCCCAGAAAGACAAGGTGCCCCCCCGGCACCCCAGGCACGGCTCCGGCCAGTGGGTGCAGGTACTGCCGCATGGAGACCACTCCCTGCGCCCCGCTTCCCCCACGACCCCCCATCTGGAGAAGGCTCTGTAATTAGCCCTGGCCAGAGCCCTCTCAGCATTTTCTCTTGCTACTTCAAAGCCTTGGGGGTCCCCCACCCCTTTCTTAACTAGATAATGACAGAGGGAGGCAGTTACGGCTGCACCAGCAAAATCCTCTTCTGCTGTGGCTTTGCTCTCACTCAGTGGAGACTCCATTTTTAGCTTCTAAAAGGGGGTGTGGGCACGGAGCACGAAGTGCTCAGGACAGTTTCCAGGTCTTTGGACCCCGGTGAAACCGCACCCCACGGAAGGAGTACCGGTGCCCAGCTGGCTGGAGAGGCAGGGCTGGGGGAGCGGCCGGGTGCCGGATTCTCCTCCCAGCTCCCTTGTCCCTCCACCAGTCCCCATCCTGCCACCGGCTCCTCTGCCAGCCCTCTGTTCCAGGAGGCACAGCCCCAATTCCGACCCCAAGCCCTGCATCCACGCCGCCATGCCCAGAATATGCCTCCCAGGCCCTGAGCTCAAGGGCTCCTCTGCATACGTCAAAACCCAGCCTCAATATCCCTCTTTGCACAGAGCCGCCCCTGCCGCCCTGGCAGAGCTGGGTGGCTTCTCTGTGTTTCCACCGCCTGGTATACACAGCCCAAGTGTCCTCTGTCCCTCAGTGAGGCACGGAGGCCCCTGTACAACCCCTGCCGCACCCCACCCCTTCGGGCTCCCGAGGCACCTGGCCCACCTACATCACTCCTGACCGAGTGCTACCCTTGGAGTTCCAAGTCCTGGGTTTAAGTCCTGCATTGGGCGCATATTACCCACGTGACTTCAGACAAGTCGCACCACTTCTTGGGCCCCCACATTTCCTGCCCGTGAAGTGAGGGATGGCAGCCGGCCTCCCAGACCGTGCGGAGGGTTGAGGGAGAGGGTGAACATTAAATGGGGTGAAGATACCCTTCGCCCTGGCTGTAATTGGGCAAAAAAAAACAGACAGTGTTACTGCCTTCGCTTCCCCCTCCTCCCCCCGGTATCCTCTCCTCTGCGCTGGTCCCCCTGGCTTCCTGCCTCCTACACACGGGCCTCTGAGGACAGTTCCCCCTGCCCACCAAGGAAGACTGCAGCCTGGTGGCCCGGCCTCTGAGGACAGTTCCCCCTGCCCACCAAGGAAGACTGCAGCCTGGTGGCCCGGCCTCTGAGGACAGTTCCCCCTGCCCACCAAGGAAGACTGCAGCCTGGTGGCCTGGGGATGGCCCTGCCCCCTGGGTGAGGCTCCGCTCCGCCGGGGGAGTGCTGGGCTGTGCGCACTCTCACACCCCTGTTCAGGCTCCATCCATCTCTCCAGCAAAAGCTCCTGCCACAGCAGAACTGCTGTGAGCAGATTATAGGAGGATTAATCACCCCGCCCTGCGCCGCAGGTACGGACCTCCTCTAAGTACAGTTAATCAAGGGATGTACCCAGCCCGGGTGAGCTACGCCTGGGCTTCAGGACACCCCTAGCGGGACGCTTTCCACCCGCTTCTCTGCCTCCCGGGGGTCTGTGCATCTGGGGGCAGGGTGCGGGGCTTGGAGGCCATCCTCCCAGCTTCCCCTGGCCCCTGAGACCCCTCGGGAATTGGCCAGTGGGATGAGGGACAATGGGGGCGCTGGAAAAGTCAAGTCCAGCCCAACTGCATGTCTTGGCCCTAAAATGCTGCAGGAAGACCTGGAACACTTCATGGACCTTTTGGAACCTCAGTTTTCTCATCTGTTCAATGGCGCCGCGATTCTCCTGCCACGTGGGTGGAGATGAGGGTTATAAATAAAACTCAAGCATGAGGTCTGGCCCCGCCAAGGGCTTGGTGAACGTGAGCAGACTGATTGCTGGAATGGAAACAGATGCAAATCAACGCGTCTCATGGGAAAACAGGAGCCTGGACAGGGAAGGAAAGAAAGGAACCCATTTCCTCCGATGGGTGAACCGCCCTAGGTTTCCAGCACCCCCGTAAATTTAAGGCAGGGGAGGGGTTCAGGATAAAGGAGCTAAAGAAGCAGGCGCTAACACTCCCACTGAGGCTCCGGTGAGAGGCAGTGGGGAATGTCAGCACCGGAGTCTCCTACGGGGTCAGCAGTGCGGGGCAAAGGGCCGATGCAGGGCGGGAGGGGGCAGGGAGAGGGGTAGAGGACGGCCCAAGGCAGCCACGCCCTGAAATGGGCAAGAATGGTGGCCTCCCACACTTGCCACTGGTTAAAGCCACCGGATCCTACACTTTACATGGGTGAGCTGTATGGGGTGTGGATTCAGGCTCAATACAGCTGTGGAAGAAGAAGAGAGAGAAAAAAATAAAGGCCACAGGTCCTGAAAGTCATGAAGGTGGGACTCAAAGCCAGGCCTGACCACACCAAGACTCATCATAATGAAAATGTCAAAGGTTAAAGATAAACAGAATCCAAAGCAGCAAGAGAAAAGCAGAGAGTTACCAACAAAGGGGTTCCCATAAGACTATCAGCTGATTTCCCAAAAGAAACTTTGCAAGAAGGGACTGGCAAGAAGTATTCAAAGTGATGAAAAGCAAGGACCTACAACCAAGATGACGCCACCCAGCAAGGCTGTCATTCAGAATGGAAGGGCAGATCAAGGGCTTCCCAGATGAGGTAAAGCTAGAGGAGTTCATCATCAAGCCATTATTATGAAATCTTAAAAGAAGCTTACTTAAGAAAAGGAGGATCGAAACCACGAATATTAAAAAGACATCAAATTCACAACTATCAATAGCAGCATTAAAAAAATAAAAACTAAGCAGACAACCAGAGAGGGAACAGAATCATAGGTATAAAGAACATCTGGCCCTGGCTGGTAGCACAGTGGATAAGGTGCCAGCCTGCGAACCCAAAGGTCGCTGGCTCAATTCCCCAGCCAGGGCACATAATCAGGTTGCAAGCCAGCTTTCCAGCCAGGTCTGTGGCTGGAGGTAGGTGAAAGGCAACCATACATTGATTCTTCTCTCCTTCTCTGCCTCTTTCCCTTCCCCTCTTTCTGGAAATAATAAATAAAATTAAAAAAAAAAAAAAAGAACATCTGGAGGGGAGTCAGCTGGGAAGGGGAGGGGAAGAAGGGGGTAAGGCTCAGGGATGAGGAAGCACAGTGGGTGGGTGCGGAATAGGCAGGGGGATGTTAAGAATAGTACAAGAAAAGGTAAAGCCAGAAAACTCATACGCGTGACCCACAGACATGAACTAAGAGGGGTGGGATTGCTGGAAGGGGGGGTGCTGGGCAGAGGGCATCCAAAGGAAAAGAAATTGGGACAACTGTCTCAGCATCATCAATAAAAATAAGTAAATTATTTCAGAAAAGCCAGGCCTGTGTCCTTGAAGACCATGATTCAAGCCTCGGGGCTGTGCCCATAGCCGCCATGTGAACAGACACCCCCAGTCCCAGCACTTCCTCATCCACCCAGGGCAGAGCCCACCCGCCCCATGTTCCCCCCACCCCAGAAGCCTGATGTTAAAAGTGTGGGCCAGTGATCTCCCCAGCATGTCCGAGAATATGGTTTCTGGAAGCCCCCCACCTCCACGAACCCCAGCTTACGGGGTCTGGCGAGGGCGACTGTCAATAAAGTTACCCGCCACCCAGGCGTGATGAGCTGTTGCCTGAGAGCCTACGAACTTCCCTGTAAGTAGCAGCTTTTCACAGGTCAGTTGCTATGAGGCACTTTATTAAAAACCACCATTTACAGCTAAAATCCAGTTCCCACCAAATCCAATTTTCGCATCTACTGCTTTTTTTTTTTTTTTTTTTTTCCAGACACAATGATCAGGACATTGCTTCTATTTCTATGGGGAAGAATGGATCCAAAGGGCTGTTTTTCTGTTTTTTCTTCTTTATCAGGAAGGGGGACGAGGTGTGCTTTTTGGGGTGATTCACCCTGGCCCCCAGGGCCTTCTGGACAGAACAGGCTTTTGTGCTTTGCGAGTGTAGGCAGACCCCCTGGGCGATGCTCATCAGCTCTGGGCTCAGGCAACCAAGGTCAGGGGCTGTGTCCCCCTGAAACCGGGCAGATTAGCTTCTCCCAGAGGTAAGCTTTCTGCGTCAGCCCCATGCAGACCTCTCGATGACTAACTTCCTCACCGTCCTGGAGATGGAATGGAAGACACAGGTGGGTGGAAAATATTCTGCACTGGGGCAAAAACAAAGAACATGCTTTTTTCATAGAGTCCTCAGGGGCCCCGGGGGAGCCAGGCAGGGGCTCCAGCCCACCCACAACGGGCGCCATCACCGGCCCGGACGGCTCTTGGCTGTGCAATGGCTGCTTAGACTTTGACCTTCAGCCCTGCACCTCCGGCGAGGGTCAGGCCTGGAGGGTACGGCAGGCCCAACAAGGGCGCTGGGTAGTCCTTGACATGGGGCTGGCAGACACTTGAGATGCTCAGTCCCTGGGAGCCAAGTGACTACAAAGACTATTGACACCTTCCCAAGGTGGCCTATGTGGGTTGAGCGTCAACCTTTGTTTGGAAGTCGTCATCTGGCTTACGAGGCAATAGAGCAAGACTGGGTTGAGCTGGAAGCTATTTCTCAGCCTTCAGTTTATCAAGTCCCCATCTGACCTGCTCCCGGTCTCCTGGACTCGACCACGTGTGCCTTCATTGGTTAGATATTTGCAGAGACCTACTGTGTGTCAAGCTGCCACAGGGAATCCAGCTGAGCAGGGACGGGCTGTGCCATGGGGTCCATGTGGCTCCTGAAGGAATTGGAACCAAACCTGGGTGGTAAGTGTGGGGGTCAGACATGTACCAGGTCTGCAGGAGCTGGGAGGGTCCGCAGAGTGACTAGAACACAGTGTAGAACACAGAGAGGCGGTACCATGGGGACAAGGGAGAGAAGCACACACCGGAGGGGAATGTCCACCAGGGTGTCCAGGAAGCGGGCCGAGGGCTCAGAAGTGAGCGCTGGTATTAGGATCAGGGGCCACCACAGCCTGGAAACGGTGGGAGGCCTGCTGGGAAGAGCCAGGTGAGAGGCAGCGGTGTTAACACACAGATAGACGTGGGCAGGGAGTTTCAGGTGGGATGGTTGAGCTCTTTCAGAGGATACAGGGCTTCCTACGGGTTCCCTGCCTTCTATGGACTCATTACGCATTTTGAAAGGTGGCTGTGCTGGCTCTAACATGTCCCTTTGGGGAGCCCCTGTGGTTCTCTGTACCCCAGGTTGTACCAAACCAGCAACAGTGCCTCCCACGCAGGACTTCACTTGGAGAGTGGCCTCTGGACTCCAGAGTTCGGGAGGAAATAGCTCATTTTGTAAAAAAAGAAAAGAAAAGAAAAGAAAAAATTTACCCCAGCTGGTGTGGCTCAGCAGATTGAGCACTGGCCTAAAAACCAAAGAGTCGCCAGTTCGATTCCCGGTCAGGGCACCCACCTGGGTTGCGGGCCAGGTCCCCGGTGGAAGGCACAAGAGAGGCAACCACACATGGATGTTTCCTCCCTCTAGTTCTCCTTCCCCTCCCCTCTAAAATAAATAAGTGGATAGATAAAACCTTTAAAAAAAAATTAAAACACCTCGTCATTGGGCTGAAATAAAACTCTTTGCCTCTGCCAACAACTTCAAAGTGGCGATTAAAGGCTGATCTGAAGACCTGAAGGCCCCCAGCAGATGGCTTTGGGCAGGAGCCCGTTCCTGCAGAATGAGGAGGCCCAGCCATTCTGGAAACAGGTTGTCATAACAGCACTCACCAGAGGCACACTCTGTCCTGAGGTCCCTGGGTGATAACGCGGGTGGAAATAGCTGATTTCCATCCCCAAATTCACCAGGGCAGATCATGGGTAATGACGCTCGGTTGTCTGTGAATTAATTCCGGACAGGACTGCCAGGCGCTAATGCATTTTTCAGCAGAGAGGAGCATCGCCAGCCGCACGCCTGCTCAGGCTGGTTAATCATTGTATTTACACCGTTGCGGTGGGGTGAGGGGCCAGCGGGAAGGTCCCGCGGGGTTAATGGACATTTTGGAAATTGTGAGCCTGCAGGCCTGGCAGGACAAAGAGGCGTCCGCCATCCCTGTCAACCCTGGGGTCAGGCCTGCTGAGCAGCTGCCCTGTCACCTCGGAATTAAAAACACATCTGCCTGGGAACGGGCAGAGTTCAGCTTCTTCTGCGAAACTTCTCGCAGTTCTAGGCCCCGGCTACCTCCCCGTCTATTCTCAGATCAGGGCAGAACCGACTGGGCAGCCTGGTGGTCCCACGATTTCTCAACAGCCGTGTGAGATGGGATACGAAGCAGGCTTATCACATTGATGGATTGGCCATACCTGATGATAAGGTCTGTGTGACTCTAAAAATAAACTCATCGGGGCTCCTGGACGCCTCTTTCCCCCTCGCTTTTTCGCTGCGCAGCATTTTCCGGGAAATGATTAATAAGATGTTTCATTTAAATACCGAGCAATCGAGAAACTGAGCCGGGGCACAGACGCCCGGGCGCAGGAAACCTTGAAATTAACAGGCAGCCGTAGAAAGTAGAAGATTAATTTCATTTTCTTTTCTTATCTTAACGCTCTTGGTTATGCCTCTCTTTACGTAAAGGGGAGATTAATTAATCCGGCAATGATCTTTCTGTGGGCGATTTTGTATCACGTTTGACGACTTAATAGAAATCGGAAGGAGGGTGAGGCGTGTGCCGCAAGCGTGTCCTGAGGACACGGGAAGAAGCCGCTTTTGCACAGAGGTGGCTGACTTCACAGCTCCCGGGAACGCAGGTGGCTGGGGGAGGGACATCAACACCACTGCCTTCACTCATTCACTCACGGATTCATTCATTCACGGGCTCCTCCGCTCCAGATGTGCTGCCAGCAGCCTCCCACCCTCCAACCTCTCCCGGAGAAAGTCCCGGGGCCGCACCTGGCCAATTTTTGGGGTGATTTGGCACCGATCTGAAATTCAATTCCATTCAGCAAATATTGACTGAGCGCCAGCCATATGTCCAACGCCACCCTGTCCATGGGAGGAATATCAAAAGGGGTGAGACATGGTGGCTGTCACTCTAATTGGGGAGATGAGATACACACAGACAATACCAGGCAATTACGGTAACAGCGTGCATTTCAATGCCACTCTCCTGTTCACCGGCTCGCGCATTGTTGGAGCCTCTCAGCAGCTGGGGGGAGGGGGCAGGGCAGCGAGGATGAGGCTCCTGTTGAGTCTCATGCTGCACATGAGGGGCTGCGGCTCAGGGGGCAGCGAGGCCCGGCCTCAAGTCACCCAGTCGGGAAAGGCAGCCACAGGCCGCCAGCCACACCCGCCACCACTCTGCAGCGGGTAGCAACTCATCAACTACACTGATCGCGTGTCCAGAGCGGGGCCGTGGAAGGCGAGCTAGAGGAGTGCCGGCCCCCCACCCCCACGCCGCCCCACGCCGGCCGGGGAGAAGCTGGCCCCGTTCAGAAGAGAGCTCTCAACTCCATCCCGGGAGGGCGTGGCTGGTGCCCATCCTGCTTTTGAACCCTCCCTACCCTGATCTTCCACCCTGATTTGCCAATGCGACCTTATGTTGCATGGAAAGGCAGCCCCCCTTCTCCATGCCAGCCCTCCCCAGGAAGAACCCTGCCCACCCACCAGGAAGAGACTAGACTTTCTTGAAGGTGACCCAAGACACAGGTGGCCCAAGAGAACTGGACGCTGGAAACTGCTGCCGACGGCTAGATGAGCCCCACTTGCCATCAGGGACAGGCGCAACCTTCAGTCTCCTAGCGACACAGATGGTTCCCAAACACAGATGACCCTGGGACCCTGGCATGGGGCGCAGCGAGGGGGACCCTGAGTAGGGACTTCTGGACAAGTGTCCGGACGAAGGCATCTTGCCACCCTTCCTCTCAAAGGGTCTCTCCTCCTCTCCACCCCTCATTCCGAGCTAGAAGGACAGGCGAACTCCTTCCTACCAGGCCCCTGAACCGCACGGATCGATGGTAAAGAATCAAGTTTGGATTTTTCAAAAACATTTTCATAGCAGACAGCTCCAGGAGACCAAGTGCAAGCTAAAACATGACAAGATTCCTAATTAAATATAATTAAATAAGCATTAAGAGAGAGGCTGATGATGTCCTCCTGCTATCACACCACCGGGCGCCAGAGTATAAGCCTGAGAATGTCATTTTCTGGGAAAAACACACAAAGATTGACCCCCAGTGCCTCAGCTGGGGAAACGGAGAACAGAGGACTTTCAAAGTCAGCCAGGATCTGCCAGGATGAGGGGCCAGTGACAAAAAGCTGATCAACAAGAGAAGGACCCCCCCCCCTCCCGTACAGGTTCCCATTTGGGGATCATGCTGGTAACATCAAAAAGGCCCTGACACTAGCATGCTGTGTGACTTTGGGCAAGTTACTGAACCTCTCTGAACCCCCCTGTGACTTGTTTTCTTCCTCTCAACTAGCCCCATGCAACAGAAACATAATACAAGCCACATCTATAATATTTTTTATTTTCTAGCCACCGATATTTTAAACAGTAAAAACAAAGTACAAGAGAAAAAAGAGGTGATTCAATAGTAATTTCACGGAACCCGCTATGTCCGAATGCTATCATTCCAGCATGCCATCCATACAGAAAGTTATGGATTGAATAATTCATCCTTTTTTTTGGCCTTACGTCTGAAATTGGGTGCGTGCTTCACACACGCAGCTCCTGAAGTGTGAACTGGGCACACGGAGCCACCTGTGGCCAGGGGCGACCTTGGTGGGGTGGGAGGGACCTTCCCGAGGGCACAGGTCCACAAGATAAGTCTAAGAATAGAGTTTAACTTGTTGTATTATTTGGTTATTTTTAAAAAGAGGGCAAGGGAGAGGGAAAGAGAGCGCAAGAGAGACATGGATACGGGAGAGGTTGCCTCTCGCACACTCCTGACCAGGGACCGAATCTGCAACCCAGGCAGGTACCCCGTCCAGGAATCGAACCGGTGACCTTTGCTCTAGGGGACACCACCACCCAACCCACTGGCGACGCTGGCCCGGCCTGTTGCGAGTTTTCACATTAACAAGACCTGAGGGGCACTTAGCCATGGGCCCCAGGAGCCGCAATTATTCCGGGAACAGCCACACCCACGCAGTTCACCCAGGAAGGAGAGCTAGGCTCTGAGCCTCCCACGGATGACATGTTCTTTCAAATCCCTCCGACACAAACAATCCTGAACAGCGCCACTGGGGACATTTCTTTAGTCTCTGGGTTAAAGCTGCAGAAAACAAATAGAGGCTTCTGGCCGTGCCCATAAGATGAAAACCGTGAGATGGATCCTGAGATGGAAACCCTTCGGTGGCCACGTTGTGTCCCAGCAGCTGCCCTTCCTCCCAGGGCCAGAGGCAGTCCCGTGTCACCCCGTCTGGGGCCAGAACCCACGGACCCCGTGCACTCCACCACTGACGCTCCGTCAGCCCTGAGCCCAGCTGGTCCGGACTTGGTGGCCTTGCGTCCCTAAGTCTCCCTGCTCTCGGTGTCCAGGGCTTCCTGCGGCTTCTCCCCCAGCCATCCAAGTACAGACAGCACTACTCATCCCCAGGCATCCGAGACGGCAGTCCTCAAGCTCCCGTGCCCATTTTTAACTGTCCTGCCCCTGGTGATATCCTTAAATATCACCATCAGCTCCGAGCAGACGCGATCCTGCGCCCTGGGAGGGCCGGGGTCCTCCCGGGCTGAAAGCGGTGGGGAGTGCGACTCGCCTACTCCTAATAACTGAGAGGTCCCTTTTGGCAAAAAAAACGAAACAAGATGTTGGCTGATCCCACTCAGGGCCTCCGTCTTACAACTCTTCGAGAAATGCCACCCGATGACGCCTAATTTCTCATTGTTTTTCCAACTGGTTCGCGTCCCTGCAATTAGGTTTCATTTACTGGAACAGAGGAGCGTGAACCAGGCAGCTGGGCAGCAGTTTCCCCGTGATTAACGCATCGGGCTGATCAGAAAGCTGACGTCCAATAAATGAATCAAGAAATAGGGAATGAAGGCCCATGCTGGATGTCTGTGGTTTGCACATGCGGATCTCCAGATGTTTCAACTTAGTTTTAGCGGCGTGAAAACGAAGGAAGAGGAAACTGGGAGGGACCCCAAAGGCCGGGAGAACCCCTACGGCCTGCTGCATCCTTCCCACCTTCGGGGGAGCTGGGCAGTGAGAACGGCAACGCACAGGAACCTTAGAGGCCTCGACATTCAACAGGAAAGCAGCAAATTCCAAATTAATAAATGCTCCGTGAAGCGCCCGCCAAACACGGCACCAAGGCCTCCGGGCGGCGTGTCGGATCCGCACCCAGGACGGAGGAGCCGCAGAAACTTCATTACATTTGAGGAAACGGTGAGAATTCCGAAGGATGCGATTGGTTGTAGGGGGAAATCGCAGGTAATTGCAACTGTGATGAATTACCCCTCTGCCAGGTAATTTGAGAAGCAAAAATCATTAAACTCCTTTCAAAGGTTTTTTACCGCCAATAAATTATAGTTAAAGTAAAGTGTGGGTGTGTTTTAATTTGTTTGAGATGATGGGATGGATGCTCCCCAAGGAAAGGCTGCCTGGAGCTGCTCCCAGAGGGTTTACAACAAGTCCACATTTAAGTTCAACTTCGCCTCCTTCCTGCGCGGCAGGTTGGTGGCCCTGGCAGCTCTGCCCCCTCGCACCTTGGGAACTCAGGCAGCACCAGCCGCCACAAGGACCAGAAGGCCAGTGACACATGTCCAGTCTCTCTCCTCTTTGACATTCTTGCCCTGCCTCAAAGGTCAGTTTCTCCAGCTTGCTGGAAAATGAGGACGCACGGCTGAGGTGTGTGCAGGTAGCGACGTGCTTGCTGAGACCGTGACCTTTCCGGGGGGTGCCCGAGAGCCAGTGGGCCACCTGGTCTGCAGCCACAGGGCCAAGGCTCTGGGAGGTGGGCCCACAGCTAAGCACAGGGACCCAGGGACACACGTGCACAGCCCAAAGAGGAGGCTTCCTGGGTCAGATCACATCCACTCCCTCTGCCACCCGGGACTGACGCTTTCAAACCCCTGGTCACAGGGGCAGCCTTAGAAAAGAATGCGCAGCCCCACAAACTGCCACAGTGCATTCTGCCCCCCATCTACCCACCCAGGCTTGGAGCCAACTGGCAACGTCTGGAGACACTTGGGGGGTCGTCACAGAGCGGGGAGAAGCCAAGGAGCTGCTAACAGCACCTTGTGGGTTAGGGCTTGAGGCCAGGGATGCTGATAAACACCTTACAATGATTAGGACGAGGCCACAGCTGAATAATCCAGCCCCGGTCAGCAGCACCACCTTTATGTAACCCGGCCCTGACCATTCAGACCAAAGTACCCCCTGGCCCCCCGCTTTTGCAGAGCTTGTCTTGTGGGCTACATGCAACTCAAAAGGGCAGAAAAACTGAGGTGGAGAAACCCCACAGATTCACTGCAGACCGTCTCCAAGGGGCCTCCTGCCAGAGGAGAAACGGAGTGGGGTCTGCAGGCTGGGGGAAAGCCACCTTTTTGGCAGCTCTTGCCGCGCTGGACCTGTTTCAACACCGGCTCTCAAGAAGAAAGAGCTATCCATTTCTAAGCCATAAATTAAGGGGTGGGCCTCTCTGCATCCCCCGTCACCTGGAACCCCACCACCACCATCACGTGCTGACGCCATTGCTCCACTGTGAGCATGCGATTTTCTCTTCTTTCATACCCCCACCCCTTTCCAGGGAGTCGATTTTATCTGGGGCTGGTTTTAGATCATTCTTTCAAATAAAATAACATCAGAAGAGATTAATCACAGCCTGGAATGGAAAGGGATAAAGCCACATCCCATTGTGACCTTCTAATTTCCATTGTGACCGCCTGGCCAGCCTGCGGGGAAGGCAGGAGCGGGGTGGGTGGGGATATTTTTCCAAGTGGCTCTCTGCGCTGCAACCCCCTCACTGCCTGTGACTATGACAGCTTCTTGGATTTATGAATTAGGGGCGACCTCATAAGTATTAGTTTCCAGCCTCACAATGGAAGCCTTGATAATAAATACTGCTCATCAGCTACTATTCTATCAGCTCTAATGTGGGCGCTGTCGATAGAACTGTTGTCTGCCGATGAAGGTATGAGGTCAGCACTCCGAGAAACACTGACTAATTCCTGCGTCACTGTGAACAGGGTAGATATTAAGTCTATTTTCCAGGAGATGAAACTCCCAGAGAAAGGTTAGGCGAGGCTGGCCCTTTTCCGCAGGGAACTGGCCCTGGGGTGGAAATTAGAACCCCAATGCTGTGAGCGCCAAGCCAGAGATAAAGCCTCCAGCCATGATAAATGACAGTTTGAAAACTCCCTGCATCAGTGTGCAGGCGTGAGACCCAACAGGGCCACTGATCCGAATGAAAATAACGGAGAAGGGATCAGGAGCTGCTCCCCAGAGGGTGGGTGCGGGAAGGGGCTTCCTTCCCAGACTGGGAGAAGCATCAGCAAAGCGACAATGCCCCCACCCTACACACCAGCTTCTCCCCGGGCTGCAGGCCCCTTCCTCCGTCCCAGGGGAGGCGGGGGGTCATCTTCCAGGAGCCCAGCCCGGGCTGTGATGCCCGGGAGGGGACGTGATCACTCACGGCACAAGCCAAGCTCTGAAAAATGACCCCTCGCTTTGCTTTCATGTCTTTTCAGGCAACGTTGCACCATTGTCCTTTCGCTTCCTGCGTGTTAAAGGTTGAACTGATTTTTTTTTTTTTAAATTGATCTGGTTATAAAAGAAAACCAGAACGCCTTGCCACTGGGTATTTCTTTCTTGATTAAAGACGGGGGCTATTCATAAAACTGATGCCCACTGAGCACGTCCTGCATGGAGATCAGCGCTGGATGCCGGTGGATGACTCCAATGGTTTGAGGGGCAGGGACCACGTGGCGAGAGCGAGTTTCCCCGCAGGAAAGTGAAATCAAGCAAATAGAAGTGGGGAGGCTGTGGGCACCATGGCCGGAGGGGCGTAAGGGAAATATAAGGGACACCTGGTGGGTTTTCCTGCCTGGAACTACTTCACCCTGATTCTGGGAGTTGCCCGGTTATGGGGACACACCCACCGGAAGTGGGGGAGCGGTTTGAGCTGCGCACATGTGCCTGGAGACCCCGCCCCCTCGCTAAACGGGGCGGAAGAGGGGCAAAGGCCAAGGCCGGCGCCTCAGTGGTCGGGAGTCTGGACACGCCCCCTGGCTTTCCGCGCGCAGGGGATTCTGGGACAGGACTTTGAAAACGGAGCGCATCCGGTTGCAGAAAACAGGTGCTTAACACCTCCCCCCATTTTTAGGCGGGAACTTGCCATTAAATAAGATCCCTTTCTTTTACACCACATTCTGTTTCCGGAGATTTGCCTGGCAGGCGGCGAGTAGTAGGATGAAGTTAAGTAGCGGCGCCGAAAACGGGACACCGTATAACCGGCGACGCTGAAAACATTTACACTTTGGATGTACAGAGTAGGGAGCCGAAACGGACCGCAAAGAAGTTTTAAACTGTTTTTTTGTTTTTGTTTTGGCAATAATGGTATCACTAGTAATGGTCCAGTATTGTTACTTTGAAAACAGCGTGCGCACCTATATAAAGCCAATAAGCGCTTATTTTCGTTCTTGAAAATACACATGTAAAGTCAAAGTGATCAAGTAAAAACCCTGGGGTCTAATAAGTTTGAAAGGAAACCGCCCCCCCCCACCCCCATCTCTCTCGCAGCCGTTTCCGCGGCGAGCCGCGTAGCACCGAGCACCCAGCACCGAGCACTGAGCACCGAGCACCGAGCACCTGCGCCTCCCGGTCTCGGGTGTCTAATCCCCGCTCCGGCGAACCGGTGTTTCCCGGAGAAACGGCTGCCAACACGGGCCTGGAACAGCTCGTCTCCCTTGAGAGCGAATTTCAACTTCAAGCAGCATAATCATGGCGCTTAATAAAAATTCATCAAATATTACGAGTTTAAACCCCTGAGTTCATAACATTCCTAAATTTAAAAAATAAGTGTAACAACTCATTGGTCACCTTTGGAGGGTACTAGGGACCTACTGCATTTTTCTGAGAACCGGTGAATAAATAAATAGAAAGATGTCGGCCCTTCTGTATACCAGCTCCATTTCAGATAGCCAGATAATGAGGAGATGTTCTTTTCCTTTTTAATAGAAGAATTCCAGCTAATAAATGCTAACAATAATACAATTTGAATAGCACCATTTTGCAACCTAGTGATGAAATGAATCCAGGTGGCGGTCCCCACTGGCTGATAAAACCGGGGAGTGGGTGGCTATGGGGCGCCCGTTGGTGGAGCCCCAGCTGAGCGCACCCCAAGGCCCCAGTCAATCCCACCAGGGTGGAAACCTGGCGCCACCACCCCCGGGGCCCCGGGAAGCGCCCAGACTGCCTCTGACACATCCTTGTCAAGGAGCCTGACGTGAATCTTATCCAATTTCCAGAGCTGAGAGCTAAACTACCAGTTTGCGGGAAGCACAGGGGACACGTTAAAAGCTCATGAAAAGAGACTCAACCTAATTAGCCATCAGGGAAATGCAAATTAAAAACACAGTGAGATACTTGCTATCCACCCAGAGAATAGCAAACCAAAACAAACACAAACCCGCCAGACAACAGCTAGCGTTTGGAGGGTGGAGAGCAGGAGGCTCTCCATGGAAAACTGTCTAGCAATCTGGATCAAAATTAAACCTACAACGTAACTTGGGAAACCCGCGTCCGCCCAGCAGAGACAGATCCATCCGAGAACGTTTGTAAGAGTTTTGTGTAGTAGCCCCAGATGGAAACAACACACACATCCATCAAGCCAAATGGGTAAATAAATGATAGCATATTCATACACAGTGCTGAGCAATCAAAGAAATACACCCACACAACAGGAGGCAGCTTGCAGGAGTCTCGCGGCTGAAATGTCATGAAACGGTGCCAAATGCAAGAGTACAAACGAGATTCCCCCGTTTAAGCACAACTCGGAGGCGGGCAAAAGGAAGCAGCAGCGTTGGACGGCGAGGCGACAGTTCTGGCCTGAGACCCCCAAGGAGGTGACCCCCTGACCTGGCAGAGGTGCGCTGTCTGATGATTCTTTGAAACCCTTTTCTGGATGACATTACATTTCCATTTAGGGGAAAATGTGAGTTTGGCTGCTGTGGCAAACAGGGTCCTGCCATGGGAGGGGCCATGCCTGATCCCCCAGCTTACAGGCCTCACAACTTTGTCCTCCTTGTTTCTTTTGGGGGGATCCATGTGCACCTGGGCCTTTAAGGAAGGTTTTTCTATTCTTGGTTTACCCGAGCAGAGGAGAATCAGTTGGCATGATTTTAAAGTTCACCAAGGTGGACGGATGTACATTCCTGGTGCGATAAAAAGAACTACAAAGAAATCTTACATGGTATTTAGGAACAATAACATTGTTAGTAATAATATTGGTATTTAGAAATAGGTAGAGCCAATAAGCAATGATCTTAATTGTTTTCAGCCTAAGAGAGAAAAGTTCAGATGCAAAATTAAAGCGATCACGTGCACACCAAGGGGACGCATGTGGTGGCTGGTGGCACCTGGACCCTGTGCCTGTCCTTCTATCAGATGTGCTTATGTGGGCCAGCCCCTGCACCCCACCACCCATGCTCTTGGGCCCCCCCTCACCCTGCAACCTCAGCTCCAAATTCGCCTTTCCAAGGAAGCCTCTCCTATGCCCCCAGACTCATGTCACCTCCAAAGTGACCATCTGTCATCAGCTACATGTATGTGTGTGCACAATTACGTGTTGCCACAGGCCACTATCACACCCCAACCTAACGATGCCTGGCGCGTGACAGAAGCTCAGCACATACACAGTGAGTGACATTTTCAAGACTCAGAACAGCTAAGCTTCAGTGAGTCTTCTCTCATCCAAACCCTCTCCCGTTCATGAAGAACAAACACTGCCGCCGGGCCCCATCCTAACCTCTGCGTGTCATCCCTCCTCTACACATCACATGGGTCCTGCACCCTCGGTGGTGGCAGGCACCAGAGCCAGCTGGCCGAGCACTGGCCTGAGATAGCCGCACGGCCCCAGGGGTTAGCGTCCACAGGTGACTTGAAGTGACGATGAACCTTGATCATGAGGGCCCCCAGCCCATCAGTAGAAAGGCAAACTGAAGTTTCCCCAAAGGAGAAATCCTACCCATGACAGTGGCCTCTGCTCCTGCCGGAAGGCCCCTGCCCTGCCCACCTGCCCCGCCAAGCCCCACTTCCCTAGCCAGAGCCCCCAGCCCCGTAATCCAATTCCTAAAAATGTAGCTCCTCCTCCGTCTCCTGCTGGTTCTGTTTCTCTGGTAGGACCCTGAGCGACATTTACAAATGGGGAGGCTGAGGCAGGGACAGGCCGGGTGACGTCTGCCAGAGCGGAAGGTGAGGCAGACTTCCGGCTGCGGTCGGGTGCGGGTCGAGCGGGGTCAAGGGTGGCAATGCCAGGGGGGAAGCCAGCATCACGGGACGTGGTATTCCCCGCATCGTGATGGACGGGGCTTCGGAAGCCATGCATGGAGCCCGTGCCCCGAGCATCGGGGATCAGTGGCCACACCTGTAGGAAGGGTCCCCCCACAAGTGTGTAGGGTGAGCTGCTTCAAACCAAGATCAAAGAATGGGCTGCAGCTGCTGTCCCACCGGTTTGTATGATTCAGCCGGACAGCCGGGGGCCCCCCCAGCTGCTGGGGTTTCTCCCGTTGGAGACACCTTGTTAAGAAACATGTCAGGCTGCTGCAAAGCCAGAGCATCTCTTTGGGGGGAGAAAACTTCCAGAAGAATTCGTCGCTGGCTGCCTGACTTGACCTCCTCTCTTTCTGAAGCCGGCACAGAAGGCCCCAGGCCCACATCTGCCGCAGCCCCGCGCCTCTCAGAACAGAGCCGAGGGATCATTTCCACCACCAGTGCCCTCTGGGTTTGTAGGGTTCTGGGAGGTCGCAGAACCCGGCTTGCTCCCACTTTCCAACGACTGGAGGAGGTGAGTCGAGGGCAGCAAGGCCTCTGTCGTCTTGCTGACGAGCAACCAAGGCTCAGGGACCTCAAGGGTCTGTCCAAGGTCAACCAGACAGACCATGGCCGACCAAGTGAGCCCAAGGTGGGGGTGTGGGGGTCTCTCCCTGGCCCCAACCACTCTTCACCTGCAGATCCCCTTCTTGCCTTGCCCGCGTTTACCGAGAGCTCTCCCTACACCCAGGCCTGGGCTGGCTACTTCCACTCTTGCTTCTCTTCCAATATTTCCCGGTCTACATGTTTTCTTTTGCCTTAGGATACACTTCCATGGTGAGGAAGAGGCAGAAGCCACTTCAAGAATTGCATCAGAGACTCACATGCACGCGTGAACACGCGCACATGCACGGGCCAGAGCCCAGGAGACCTGGGGGTCACACATAGCAACTCTCGCCTGCTCCTCACGTGTGCACATCTGGACCCGGTTGCATGTGGCAAAGCTGATCTTCAGGGCTACGGGAACTGACAACCACCAAGTGTTGAGCATTAACGTGAGCAGACCCCACGCCGGGCACTGATATGTTTGCTCTTTCACCCTCTGCGGTAGGACCACGTTTGAGCTCCATAGTACAAAAGGGAAAACAAAGACACCTGCGGAGGCCTTGGACCGCGTGACGCTGGTCCCAAAGCTCAGGTCAATAACCCACGGTTTCCCCTGACCACGCCTTCCCCACCACCTCCCCGTTTTTGCCATTTCACCTACCACCTGGCCTAGCTTTTGCTTCATATTTTTAACTTATTAATTAGAGAAAGCATTTTTGCTGATGGATTTTTATTTTTAACACAAGTCAGACAGCTTCAGCTCTAAAGAGCTAGAGGGGCTCCACCCCCATTCTTACCACAGCGAAAAACAACCAGATCATCTGACATTGTGCAACCTTTCTTCAGCCCAGAAGGCAGCTGAGGATGCTGGAATCTAAGGACAGAGATGCCTCCGAGGAGGGACAGGACCGGGACCTGCCTAACTGGGGGAGGCGCCCATGGGCAGTGACGGGAAAATCAGCTAAAACCCTTCACAAGTTGCTCAGGGCTGCGAGCCGGCCAGCGAGGCAGCGCAGGACTTCCAGGCGGCACGCGAGAGGGGAGCCACTCTCTCCCCACACAGGTTGGTTTCCACGGCCAAACCGCTGCTCCCTAAATGAGAGGAAGGAGTCGGGAAGAACCTGGGAAACCTCCCTCCCAGGGGAGCGCCGAAAGCCCCACCTGGGTCCTGCTCCCCTCGCTCTCTAAAACATCTGGGGGAAGGGCAGGAAACCTGGTCCTCTAAGGGCACCGGTGGGAACCAGCGGAGCAACCAGCGAAAGTGAACCCACGAACCTCGGTTGTCCTGGGACGGGCAGGAAGACCTCCCGAGCCCAGACCTGGGTCTGGAGGTTGAGCAGGACCTCGTAGGGCCTGGCTGAGCAAGAGACACACTCAGGACAACAGGTAACAGTCCCCGCCCCCCGCCACCAGGAAAACCGGTGTGGAACAGCCAGTGACAGCAGCTCCTGCCGGGACAGGGGCAACCGTGTAGAGAGAGACCATCTCCCTGGCCAAGTATTCAACACAAAGGAAGACTTACGCTGAGGATGGAACAGACACTGAGGAAAACCCTCTAGCAAACCAGCTCCCAACCTAAACACAAACTAATGTAAGAGGACTTTACTGTGGTTGTTTTGGGTTGTTAAAAATTTATTGATTTTAGAGAGAGAAAGGAAGAGAGAATCGTAAACCTGCTGGTCCACGTCTTTGTGCACCCACGGCCGGTTCCCGCAGGCGCCCTGACCAGGGATGGATCCTGCCACCTCACTCTACCGGGATGATGCTCTAGCCAACGGGATGATGCTCTAGCCAACTGCGCTGCTTGGTCGGTGCCAACACGAGAGGACTTTGGAGCGAGTGGTACACTAAGGGTGACTATAGCCACAACAAAGCCTGAAAGCCCAGCTAAACTCTTTCGATGGACTCAACTCAACTCCCCACACTGAGGGACTAGCAGAAATAAAGGCATTCTCTGTTTCCAGACAGAAAATCTATTTATTTCAGTCTCTATTGTCTCACACAAATGTTTGGTTTTTGATTTTAAAAATTGTGAGGCATTCAAGGAAGTGAAAAATAAAGCAGCAACAACATACTCTCATGAAAGAAAGAATCAACAGAATCAGGCACAGCTATGACACAGGTATTGGAATTACCAAATAAGTATTTAAAATAACTATGATTAATATGCTAAAGACTTTAATGAAAACGAGGACACACTATGAATGATCACAAGGGTAATTTCAACAGAGGAGTAGAAACTATAAGAAAAAAAAAAATCAAATAAAAATGCTGGAAATACCGGCCTGTGAACCCAAAGGTCGCTGGTTCGATTCCCAGCCAGGGCACATAACCAGGTCTCCAGCCAGATCTGTAGCTGGAGGCAGGTGAAAGGCCACCATACGTTGATGTTTCTCTCCCTTTCTTCCTTCCTCCCTTCCCCTCTCCCTAAAAAATAATTTTTTTTTTAAGTGCTGGAAATGAAAGCCACAGTAACAAAGATAAAGAGTGATTTTTAAAGCCTCGTTAGCCAACTTAATGAACAGATGGATGTTGTCTGCCACAGAGTTAACTCCTGCTTGCACTTGCATTAGCTTTTGTATAAAATTCCCGGTCGGCAATGCGTTAACACAGATCGTTACAAACTTGAAGTCAATAGAAATTATTCAAACTGAAACTCAAAGAGAGGAACGAGTTTTTAAAAAGAGCAGGCCACTAAAGAGTTGTGGGACAATAACAAACAGTCTAAATCCCCAAAGAAGAAAAGTGAATGGGACAGAAAAATATTTAAAGAAATAATGATCTAATTGACATGCATAGAAAACTCCACCCAAATACACAAGTAATATTCAACAAGATAAACCGTATACTGGGGCCCTGAAACCAATGTTAATACTTTAAAATAATTAAATTATACAAAAACCATTTTCCAACCATGGACATGACAGACATCAAACCACAGATCCAAGAAGCTCAGAGAATACCAAACAGGATAAATTAAACGAAAAACATGTCACATCCAAACTCTGAAAACGAAAGGCAAGGAGAAAACCAAGAAAGACGGAGGAGAAAATGTGCATGAGATACAGAAGCACAAAGATTTATCAGACTTTTCAGCAGATACTAGGCAAGCCCAAAGTCCATGGAAATGACATCACAGAGTACCAATGGGAAAGAACTATCAATCCACATTTATTCCCAGCCTGTGGGCCATGTACAGCTGCCTAGTTTTGTAAATAAAGTTGTAGTGATTTTATAAAACGCATTCATGTACTGTCTATAACTGATTTCAAAATAGAATGGCAGAGTCAAGAAGTTGTGACAAAAACCATATGGCCTGCAAAACCTAAAATATTAAAAAAAAAAAAACAAAAAACAAAACCACCAAAAAAACGTTTGCCAACTCCTGCTCTAAATCATAAAGGACCTTCCAAAAAGTAATGGCAAGCAGTTGCATGCTCACAGCACATATGAAAAGTAAAATATGTAACACAAATGGCACAAAGCAATGGAAGGAAGAATAGTTTACTGTTGACTGGACATAAAGCAATACCATTTTACTCGAAGTTAGAATTTTAAGTTAAAGATTAATTTAACCTAGGGCACCCACTAAAAATTTCTAAAGAAATGGAAATAGCAAGTCCACAGTGGAAAAAAAAAAATTATAAACAAAAGGATGAAAAATATTAAAGAGCAGAAAGCTGCTGATAGTGAGAACAGAAAAATAAGAGAAAATAAATGAAACCCAAAGCTGCTGCTTTGAAAGAAATAAAGCTGATAAACCTCTAGTAATTAAAAAAATAGCATAAATGATCACAATCAGGAATGAAAGATTGGACATCACATTGCAAATATTGAAAGATAATAAGGGAATATTACAATCAACTCTATGCTACGCCCCCAAATTTGACAACTTAGATGAAATAGAGAGATTTCTTGGTAGACCAAGCTGACAAAGCTGAATCAAGAGAAAAGTGACTTAAAGAATCTTTTACCTATTAATGACGTTAAATACAAGGTTAAAACATTCCCAAAGTGAGAACACCAGGTCCAAATGGCTTCAAAGGCGAATTCTACCAAATACATAACCAAAAAGTAATAATACCCATTTAACACATATGAGGAGGAAGGAACACTTCCTGACCATTTTATGAGGCCAGCATTACCCTGATGCCAACATCATTTTTTTTACAATTAAAAAAACCATAGATCAACAACCTTCATGAATATAGATAAAACTATCAATACAAGTAAATTAAATCCAGCAGTATATAGAAAGAATAATTAATCATAGCCAGGGAGGCTGGAGTTTATGCCTGAAATGCAAGGCCGGTTCAATATCCAAAAATCAATCAATATTATTTGCCATGTCAGCGGACTAAAGAACAATGAAATGATTAGCACAAGAGATGCAGGAAAAGCATTTTATGAACATACACCCATGACTTAAAACTTTAGAACAAAAGGATTAGATGGGTACCTACTCCACCGATAAAAGAGCATCTACGCTGAACCTCATAGGTAAGAGTGAGAGACTGAATACTTTACCCTGATAATATGGACAAGGCAGGAAGACTAGCTGGTCAATACTGGACTGATACAATGACTCAAGTGGGGAATAAATCATCCTCATTGGAAAGGAAGCAACAAAATTGTATTCATGGGTTACAAGAGTATCTACATAAAAACTCGAGAAGAATCTATTAAAAAGCTACTAGAACTAAAGTATGAATTGAATGAGGTCACAGAATATACATAGGGCCCGTATACAACAATTCATTGTACTTCTACATACTAGCAAAGGACAATTGGAAATGCAAAATATTTTAAGGTATCGTTTTACAACAGCCCCGAACTCTTGAATAGTCAGGTCATGAATCTTCCAGAAAACATACAAATTCCATCAACTGAATCAAAACCCAATGATGAGGAAAATAAAAAATCTAAGTCAGCGGAGAGCCACTCCAGGCCGATGGACAAGACAATACCCTATGGCATGGTTTGTGACACTGCTCTGTCCCGGCCACACAGTTCCAGTCGAAACCTGAGCGGGGATTTGTGTGGAAGCCAGAAAGTTGATTCTAAAATGTATATGAAAAGACAAGAGACCAAAGGGGGAAAAAAAATACCCCAAAGCCATTTTGAAAAAGAAGAACAGAGTTAGAATAAAAGACCAAATGTTGGAGGATCAGATCTTACCACCTTATTTCCAGACTCCCGATGAAGTGAAAGGAGTGGAGGAGGAAAGGCAGTCCAGACATGAACCTACACTCCAGGGTCAACTACTTTCCAACAACTTTCCAACCGTTGCAAAGAGAATGGACAGGAGAACAGAGGTCTTCTCACCGGGCTTCCCCGCCCTGTGCTGCACGGATGCTGCAGCCCCCTTCCCTGGACCACCTGTCCATTCCACTGCCCACAAGGTGGACACCACCAACCAGCACCTGTTGCTGAATCCACGCAGGGCCCACACCGCCCGCCAACCCGCCTGCCTGCTTGGGCCTGCTGGTCCACTTCCAGCAGTTTTCCACACTAGGAATGTATTTCATGTTGAACTAGAAAAACAAGGGGGAAGAAACCTGCACCCCAGAAGACTGGAGGTTGGTCGGGTGTCATTTCTCAAGCTCACGGACCATCCTTTGCACTTCTCCCTCCACTGCACTTGGGGTGGTTCATGGATGAACAGTCCGGGTCCAGAGGGAGACAGGGACTTGCGAGGTCACCCTGTGGTCAGTGGCTGGGCTGGGCTGGAGCCAGGACCCCCAGCTCCTAACATCCTGCCTCTTCCTCACCATCATCATCATCGTGAACCGTCACTGGAAACCAACACTATCAGACTCACTTCCTGCCACGCTCCAGGATGCGGCTTCCAACACGCCTTCCTGCTCCGAACAGCCGCGGGAGACCCAGGACGGTGGCCCACAAGTGCACACCGCCTGGGGACGGGCACAGCCCCCTGAAGCCACAGCACCGGCCCTGCCCGCCTCACCTCGTCCGCACTGAGAGCTCACGCCCCGCAGGCAGCATTGCTCCCTCTGTCCCCACCCCTGGCCCTGTGGCATGTTTGTAGAGGACAGAGTCCAGTCCTACCGCACCTCACTTTCCAATGAACTACACCACCCTGGACACAGCAGGAGCCGGTGGATTTGGGGGCGTGCAGAGTGGCCCGCCCGACGCCACCCTAGGAGGCAGTTTCCAAAGAAAGGCCCGCTGGTGCGCGGGGCCCGCCGGGGGCCGGTCATGCCCACACACTCCCAGCGGCCTGAGGTCGGGGCCCCTTCGCCCCAGAAACCCCTTCTGCCTCTTGACTTAGCCAGGGGGCCACAAACGTCCGAGCTGCGACAGACGCGACGGGAGGGAAGGCACAGGGCGAGTGGGTGGCTCACCCCGCCCGTGTCACCTGAGGCTCCTTCCACCCCTAGCTGGCCGTCCCTGGCCTCCAGCTGCACCGGGGCGAAGGGTCCCACCAAATGCCTACGGGACCCGGGGGGCTGGTGGTCGTTTCTCCGCATCATTTGCTGAGCCCAGCGGCCTGTCGCTTAATTTTCCGGAGCTCTGGCCAAACAGGCCAGCGGAGGAGAATCGGCCTCCGGTTCCTTTTCTCTCCAATCCCGCAAATGAAGGAGAAGCCGGAATAAATGTCTGGGGTTGACACATGGGAGTGGGAAAGCGAGTTGCTCTCAACGGGTTTCAGGGCCGGTGCCTGGTCGCCCGGAGGGGCAGCCGCACCTGGGCCTCACGGACCCTCGTGCCCTCGCTGGTTCCTCATTAACCAACCTGTCTCTTAGCGGCGCCCCAAGTCCCGCGACCGCAGCCGGGAGGCTCGGAACACTGTGCAGGGCGGCCTGTAACGCCCCCGAGGGGACGCCCGCCGGACGCGGCCCCCCAGCTGCTGCTCAGACCTGCTGAGCAGGACCAAGCCCACCTCGCGCAGCGCGGACCCTCGCTGGACCGCGGAGGCGGCCCGGGCGCCACGTGCGCGGAGGAAACACAGCTTCTCCTTGTTCGCTGCGAGCCCGTGAACCGTGCGGGGAGAAAGCCCCTTCCGTCCTGGGTCTGGCCTCAACCGTCCGGGCCGATTAGAGCCTGCGGATGCCCGTGACCCCGGACACCGCGGCGGGGAGGCGCCCGGCGCAACCTGCCCCTGGCGCAGGACCCGGAAAGCCTAAGTGGACGCACCCCCTCAGCCTCCCCAACCCCAGCTTGGGGACTCGAGGGCCTGCTCTAACTGCCAGTCGGAGCGGAGAGAGAACCGCCCCCCCCCCCCCCGGGACAGGAAGTGGGCCCACCCAAGCAGGAACCATGAAAACGTCTCCCACGGGCGCCTGGGAACTGCCCGGGGTCCCAGGCCACCAGCCATGGAACTGCTTTCGTACCACCGCCCGGGGCTTATCAATTATTCCTGCGACTGTCTAACCCGGATCTTACGGCGAATCAAGAGAGAAAAATCCCATTTCAGGAGGGAGCGGGGAGACTAAACCCTGCGTGTCAGCTGTAAACTAAAAAATAAAAATAAAAATAAAAGAGAGAGAAGGGGAGGAAATGAAAAAATGAGTCAAGGCTTCTGCTCCCAGCCCACCTGGGACGTTCACCTCGGAAGTGTCTCCCCTGCTCCGCAGACCGGCCCCTAGTCCGTCCTGCGGGCAAAATGAACCAGCCGTGTAACCCCGCTCAGCAGTTGATGGTGGGGACCCCTCTGGATGGATTTACGAACCCCCAACCCCACCACCTTGAAGGTGTTCCTGTTTTTAATTACCTTGCTGCTTCCAGATTGCAATCGAAAACAGGAAAGTTAACCAGCGGCTGCCTAACCTGGCCAAAGGCTCAGGCTGAGCAGGGCAGACGGCAAACCCAATATGCAGGATATCTGGGGGGATGGGGATATATATATATATGACTTTTCTTTCTTCTTTCTGTCCTCCTACCTCCCTTCCCCCATGGCAGTTCCTTCAAGGCTGGGGAATTCACCCCAAAAATGACAGCAGGGCTGGGGGTTTACTTAGATACCAGTAAGTTTGACCACGGCCCCCCGTCTGCGGAGTGTCCGTGGGTCAAGGGACAACAATGCGTCTCCACAGCTGGGGACTGGCAACCAAGGGTGAGCTAATACGTCAATGAATTCTCACTAATAGGAATAGGTAATAACGTGAGGGTAGAATTAACCATCCATTCACCACCCATAACAACGGTCATGACAACTAAGATGTTGGTCATTCCACCCACCCACCCAAACACGTTCACTGAGCCCCTGTGGGCCAGGTGCTGGGTGAAGCCCGCCCCACACCACGCGGTGAGCCGCGCGCACCAGGCTCATGCTAGGCACCAGTGTTCCCTGGTGTGACTCACAGCAAGAATGACAGACACCATGGCCTCTACCGCAGGGACCCCTCTGGGAGGCAGGACCATGGCCTCCCTGCCTCAGTTTCTCCACGTGTAGCCTGGGAGTGGGAGAGAGGTAGCTGACGCAGCCTGGGCAGCGGGGGTCACAAAGAGGGGTCCATCCCACTCCGGCCTGGCCCAACCTTCCCTGCACCAGGAAGACCCCTGGATGTTTGTTCAGTTATTAGATAACCAGGCCTGGCACCGTGTCTTTGATCGGAGACCCCCGATAAGGAGCAGAGGAAACAGACCATTTTATGGCAGCATTTCGCTGGGAGATCTTATCTTAGCAGGGACAGGATCCGGGAGGTGGTGCCGGTGGGGAGGGGGAGGCGGATGCCCGCCCGCAGACCCCGCCGTGGGGGGCTTTGTGTGGCATGGGGGAGCGCAGAGGCGAAAGGCTGGACCCTGTCCCGTCACACCCCTGTCCCTCATGCGGGCTGTGCCCGCCCAGGAAGCCCCTGTGGGCCCCGCCCTGCAGCTCTGGGGGCCACTATGCCGTAATGCTGCCCGTGAACGTGGTCGGGGCTCGAGAAAGAATCTGCTTCTCCTCCCAACAGCCCCATCATTACCCGCCTCTCAAATGTGCTGGGCGACCATCCTGAACGTGGGGGGCGGAGGGGGGTCAGGGGTGAGCGCCATCGCCCCCTTTCCTCCAGCCGCACCCGAGGTCTGGACAACAGGACCTTTCTGTTGTCTTCTGGTTTATAAAGTAAACATGTGCTTAAAACGCCAATAAATAAGTTTCAGTGTGGGTTCCTCTTCACCTTCCACCTACCCTCCTTGTGAGAAGAGGGGTTCGTTCATTTCCTTTGCTTTCTACATTTTTTAGAGTCGAACCTGCACTGCCTTGGAACGTGCAGCTTGCCTGCCCTGCACGCCTGTCCCCTCCCCGGTACCAGGTCCCCAGGTCACCCTGCCGTAAGCGTGATGATGGGCCGGCGGCCCCCCTTCCGCCCCACGACTCAGCCCAGCTGCAGGGTTTTGCTGAGAGGAGCAAGCACTTGGCAGGTGGGCCTCCCTGCCCGCCCCAAGGCCCCTTGAACAACGGCCATCTTCACAGAATGGGCTTCTTCTCTCAAGTCCTCAGGTTCGGAACGGGGCACCGTGCGGAGACGCAGAACATCTGGGTCACAAGCGAGGCCCAGGGAGTCCTGCCACCTTCCAGCTGCGTGGCCCCGGGGCCACAGGCCCGGTCTCCCGAGTTCACGGTCCCGCTCTGGGAAACGGGCGAACCGTCCCTCCCGCTTCGCAACAGGTGGCTCGGAGTTTGACTGTGAGTCGGAAGCAGCGCCCTCACCCGCTCTCAATAATCAGCCGTTCCTTGTACGTGTAAGTCGTACTTCGAGGGGACGGTCGCACTTGACAGCAGCACGCTAGGCTCTCAACGTGCCAACTGAGGACCTCAGCTGGGATGCCAATGGGGCGCCCACCCCTGCCACGCCAGTGATGCTCAGGCCCCACCAGCCCAGCACCCCAAAGCCTCGACAGCTGTCTCGGTCCAGAGAGAACCACGTGCCGTTTCAAAAACTATCCGTAACTGTAAAATTTGCAAGGAGACGCGCACTGAGGGCGGCCAAGGTGGCTCTGGACGGGGTCCCTGGGAGCCTCACCCAAGCTTCTCATAAGGAGTCAAAAAGCGGGGTGCTGCCTCCCAACCCCCAGGGGTGAGCAGCCCACAGACACGGACGGATGGATCTATAACCCGTCAGAGGACAGGCTGACAGCGTGGACGGTCATCCTGGGCACACACCTGTCCCCAAGTCTCCAGTCCCTCAACACGGGGTCAATCCCCATCTCTCTTCTGATTCCCTCTTTCACGTCTCCGTTCTCCCTCCTCTCTGCTCTCTCCCTCTTACCATCAAGCGTTTCTTTCTCGTCCCCAACTTGTTACTTTCTCTTTCCTTTTTTCTCTTTCTTTCCCTCTCTCTCTGTTAATGGCAGAAAATAGACACCAAGATCTACGCCTCTCCAGCCCCCATCCTGACACCCTGTTCCCTTCAGTTACCCGGATGGTCCACGCAGGTAGGAGCCATCGGTGACGTTTTTTCCAACCCAAATGATTGTTTCAAGTCTTTGCTCACAAACCCTCTTTCAACTCCCTCTTCCAGCCTTCCTGCGCCGGGGAGCCACCTGGGGAGGCACAGGGCCGGGTGGGGTTCAGGGGCGTGCTGCCTGTGCTCCCCACCCAGCTGCCCCCGAGTCCCTAAACTGACGCACTCGGATGGGAGGCCGGGCGGGTGCCCGGAGGGGGAGCTGGGGCAGAAGGGTGCGGGGAACCCACCCTGCTCGGCTCCACTGTCCGTCTGGATGCTCTTAGGAGCTGAGGCAGCTAACTAACCAGAGAGCCGTGGTGGCTGGGGAGCGCCCCGCGGGCCACTTTCACTGCACCCCTAGCCCAGCTCCAAGGGGACGGACTTTTCCCAGAGTATCTAAGTAGACGTGTCAGGGGTCCACAGACCCAGAGGGGACGGAGCGCCCCCTCTCACCGACCCCGTCCCTCCAGGGGCCAGCCCAGCAGGGCAGTGCTTGGGTGAGAGGCTCGCCGCTCAGGTTTGGCCAGGACGGCGGAGGGAGGCCTCCCAGCTCACTGCCAAGACTCTCAGGGAGGCGAGGGGCCGGGTCGGAAGGGGGTCGGCTGGGGGTCCGCCTGGCAGGAGGGGCTGTGCCAGAGGGCTGGGCGAGCCGCGCTGCTGGGCGTGCAACGCGGGGGGCTGTCTCCACCTCTTCTGGCAAGTTGGACCTATGAGTGCGCAGCTCGACTTGCAACTAGCAACAGCCCGGAGGGTGTCGCCAAAGGGGGCGCAGGGCCCTGGCCACTTCTTCTCGGGACCCAGCGGGGCTGCCGCCGGAGTCGCGCGCCCGCCCCTCAGTCCGCGCTCCGCAGAGGCGCCTCCGGCCATCCTGCCAGACCCGACGGGATGCCCGCAGCCATGTTTCCCTACGCCTGCGTCCTGGTGCTTTTCGGAGGTAGGTCTCACCTGACCCTAACTCCTCCCCACACTGGCTCGCCCCCTGAGGTCGGAAGGGAGGGAGCTGGCCGTTTGGCCTCCGAGGGTGCTTGGGGACAACTGCGGGGAACCTACCCGTCGGTCCGTGACGCTGTGCCCTGCGCGCGCTTCCCTGACTCACCGGCCAGCACCTGCAGCACCTCCTGGCTCCCCCTGGGCCTCTGGGAGGGACCGGTGTCATCCTAGGGCTGTGCGCCCTGGCACTTGACCTCCAGGCAAAGGGAGTTGCTCCAGGTGGGGTAGGGGGAGCGCTCCAAGGAGGCTGGGCCCTCCAAGAAGATCTGGAGGGTCCCAGGCCCACTGAGACCCTCCCGGCAAGGTACATACAAACCCCAGGTGTTCCTACCAGGGCCACTAGGGCCTGGTCTTGTCCTAGGAATCCTGGACGCATGGGTGCTCACAACGTGTGTTCAACACAGGGCCGGGGGAGAAGCTGGGGGATCGTGCAGTGGCCCACAAGCCTGCCGCTGGGTAAGGGGAGGGTATAAAGGACCCTGGACCCTCCCAGGACTAACCGCTCTCCCCACTGGCTCTTCTTACCTGTGGGGCACGGACAAAGCCCTACCGATGCCAACTAGCCAGGGTGTGCCACCCCTGGCAAGAATGGCAGTGCCAGCCCGTCCCGACGTGTGCCCAGCCCAATCACCCTCACGCCGGGACGGGGTAACCATCCGGTCCTGGAGTCAGAGGCCCAGGTTAGTTTCCCTCCACCTGCGTGGCCTTGGTTGGGCACATCCCTCCTCTCTTAGCCCTCAGGTTCTCCTCTGTCAAACGGGCTCACAGAGTCCTCGCCCCCACCCAGGCTTCCTGGAAGCACTGAGCCTGCGGCTGGCGCCAGCAAGTGCTCGACCTGCAGAGCCAGGCGCCACACCTGCCGGGGCCGCAGGAAGGGCCCAGGCCTCGCCTCTCAGTGGCACGTTACAGCCCAGGAGCAAAGCCACGTCTGTGGCCTCCCCACCCCTCCTTACCCGCTCCCTCCGTGGGGACGGGACGGGCCACAGCAGTGGGCCCCATTACCCTAGGAACCCGCAGCCGGGTCTCGGTGCAGGGCTGTTGTCCCTGGCAGGCCCCACGCTGCTCGTCATGCCAATAAAATCACGGCAAGCTCAGCGTCGCCGCCTGCCCGCGGGGAGCCCCGCCGCTTCACCCCTTGGCGACCCACCTCCAGGGCCAGTCAGGCAGATGCCACGGCAGAGCAGCCAGGGTCGCCCGATGGACCCGCCGGCCCTGCCTTTGACGCCGACGCTGGGGAGGAGGATGTGCCCCCCGCCCCCCCAGAGCAGCCTTCACAGGGGCTGCGCTTTCCACCGAACACTTTTTCCAAAGTTCCTTTCCGCACGGGCCACATCACCAGGCAACGGATCCTTCTGCTTTAGTGAAAGGAAACAGAACCCCGTTACCCGCCAGGTACTTACATAATTTAGGGACCTGAGCCGAGGTGTGTCCTGACTTCACGTCTCCAACCCAGGTTCCAGGGACTTTGTGCAGGGGCACACCAGCAGGCCACCAGGGGACCCCACGGAGCACGCACGCCCCAAGGTTTCCCAACCCCAGCCCTGCGACCTCTGCTGCCCACCCCGCTGTGTGCGGTGGGGCGGCCCCAGGGGCTGGAGGGTGTTTCGCAGACTCCCTGACCTCTCCCCACTACGTGCCAGCCATAACGGCCCCTCCACGTCCCCAAAGGTCCCCGGAGGGGCACAGCTGCTCCTGGCTGGGAACCACTGGCATGGCTACATCAAACTCAACCCAGAGCTTTTCCGAGGACTCTATCAACCTCACCCGGTGGGACAGACCTTGTTATTCTTGCTCAAAGCCATCAGGAAATCAAAGGTACCGTGGGGCCCCAAGGAAACTACCACCGTGAGGTAGCTTCTGATTTGGACGTTGATTTTTCCCATTTGTTCTCACTCCCCTGGTCTCCGAGAACGTCCTCCCGGCGGCCGCGGGGAGCGGGGTACGGTTAGGTACCCGCGGCGGCGGCAGCAAACCTTCCTCCTGTGAGGCCAACGCCCCAGCCACCCCCTTCGGTTCCCTCGCCACCGCTTCTGGCTTTAAAAAATCTCCTTACTCAACAACTTATGCCGAACGGGGGGAAAAAGAAACCACAGCTCCTTCTTCCCTCTCTCCTTTTTTTGGGGGGGGTCTAATTTCAGTCCTGCTTTTATCTCTAACCATATACTTTGCGATGGCACGTTATCATTTAGAGACAGATTAACTAGAAAGAAATCACAGGCTAGTCCACAATAAATTAGTTGTCAGCACGGGGCTCCGCTTCGAATCCGAGGATAAACACGGGCAAGAAAATTAACTGAAGTACTCGCGCCCGCACGTGGCCTGCGCACAGGGCTCCAGGATCCCATTAACTATTTAAAACAAAGAACGTCCTCGGGGGAACTTCTGCCGCTGCTTCTCGGGGCGGGGTCCCCGCGGCCGGCTGTGGGCTGTCCGTTGTCACCTCCAGGTCCAAAACGACCAGCTCGAAGCCATGAGAACAGCTTCCTTCCTTTCAAAACCGTCTTGACGACGAGCCGGTCGGAAGCTGCCCCCGGAGAAACACCTGGGCCTTGCACGGGACGTTCACTGCGTTCACCAGGGCTTTTAAGTCAGGAGAAGCCCCTGGTGAACCTCCGCCATACGGCGCCGCCCCACCCACGTCGGTCCGGAAGACGGAGAGCGATCGCCCCACGCGGGAGACGGGAAGCCACGGCCGGGGGCTTGACCTCGGTGGTAGCAGTGCCTACGGGGCCGCCCAAGTTTGCTCCTGGCCCTGAACATCTCCGCTGCTTAGGAGCCCCACCACCTCCTCGTGCCAAGACTCGTGCTTTCACCTGTCCGAGTCCCCGAGAGTCCCCCAAACCCAGTGCCTAGGAATGACGCCGGCAACGGTGAGAGGCTATACTCGCTGGCGCTCACGACCCCCCCCCGTAGGCTTGGCGGGGCCCCCGTGACCCTGGACAGCCACCTGCTTCTAACACAGGAGGAGGGTGGCAGCCACGCTCAGGGCGTTTTTGAGGTTTAAGATGCTGCTGTCAAGATGCAGAATGTAAGAAAGTCAGCCCGTCCATCAAGCCACACTCCCCACCACGCTCCCCACCGCACACACGTGCTGTTCCTTCTGCTTAGGACACTGTTCCCTGCCCCCTTCTCCCGCAGACCTGGGTGTAAGTTCCTAACGGGGGAGTTGCTGTGGCAAAGGTGGATTCAAGTCTTTCACTGGTCTCCCTCCCACTCAGGTGCATCGTTAGCACCTTATGGGTGGCCTAGCAGGGTGCCATCCTTGCCAGTGTCGTTCCTTACAAATCCTGCCTCCAGTAACGCTTAGTGCTCCAGACTGGCCTTCCTTTCACCATGAGCAAAGAGGAACGCCTACTTGTGTTTTTAAGGGCCCCCTGCGTTGGTTTTCCTATTGACCGCAGCCTTTGCCCTCTTCTACGTTGAATTTTGAAAGTACCTCTTCTTGTTGATTCGCCAGTGCTCTTTACATATTGACAAGGAGCTGCCTCCTGCCCGTGGGGCCGTAGCTCCTAGCTTTGCGCCTGTTCACCTGGCTTCCTGGAGGCCTTCCCGTCCCCCATCCCTTTCACGTTCACTCCACGGAGCCGGGGGTGGCGGCGATCAGCTAGACGTGCATTTTCCCGGTGTGGGTTTCCCGGTGTGGGGTGGGGTAACATGGCACATGGGGCCATCTCTGCCACAGAGATGCATCTCAAGCGCAGGCTCAGCACGGTCTGCACACAACCTCATTTGACCCTCACGCCCTCCTCAGGCGAGGCACCGAAGCGAGACCAGCTGGCGAGCCCAGGGTGGGGACAGCGGGCCACCAAGCTTCACGCCTCAATGCCCCTGCTGGTGGAAGCACAGCTGGAGGTCCCTGCCCTGCTGCCTGCCTGACAGAACCGGGGCTGAGAGCAAAGCCTGGGCGGCAGGAGAGACACGCACTGAGGCATGTGGCCGGCAGCTTCCATACATGAGTTTATGCCTGAGGACAAGGGCAGTCTTTTAAGTCCCCGATTACACGGGGACCTGAGAGGGGCTGAAGAGGGAAGGATCTTCATTGTCCATCTGTGAAGACAGCTGCGCAGGCTCTGGAACTCCATTTCCCACACTCCCACGCCAGCCACCCCACTGACTTGCTAATTACTTAACCCCCAAGTACCTCGGTTTCCCCCTTTGCCAAATGGGGTTGCAGTGAGGAGTCAGTGAGACGTCCGTGTGGAAGGCTTGGTGCCGTGCCAGGCACAGAGCGGGCACTTGTTGGAAGGTGTCACATCATTATTAAGGTGCCAGGACACTGATCTGGGGACCAGGCTGCCCTACTTCTCAGGGATGGCTGCAGAGCATTCTGGGCCACCCGTGTGGCAGAAGGAGTCAGCGATGGCAGCTGGACAGGGTCAGAGGGCGACGGGGGTGCAGGGAATGGGAAGGGAGCCTGAGGCCCAAGCTTCTGCACAAAGTGCTCCCAGTGCCTTTGCCTGGCGATGTCTCTGAAGGGTCCACTCTAGCGGGCAGGACAGGGCCACACGCCCGGACGTCTGAGTTTGTTTCCTGGGGCTGCCATACCAAGTGCCACCAACTGGTGTCTTACCGCAACAGAAGTGTGGTGTCTCCCCGCTCTGCAAATATGAACTCCGGTGTGAGCAGGACCACACCCCCTCCGGAACGGGGACAGAAGGACCCTCCTCACTTCGTGTAGCTTCAGCCTCCACTACACCTCCCTTGTCTTTACTCCTGTTTCCCACCCCAGTTGACATTCGATGGCGCATGGCCCTCACAGGCGTTGCTCCGGCTCTGGCTGTCTCCGTTGTCACTGGCTGTCCTCTTCCCGTGTGCCTCTCTCCTCTTCTTAGGCGTGTGACCCACCCTCCTCCGGTGCGACTTCACCTTACCTACTTAATTTGTAACGACCCTCTTTCTAAACGAGGCCACACCCTGAGCGAGGACTTGAACGTATTTCTGGGGGAGACACCATTCAGCCTGCAATTCTCAAAAGGCCCAGGCTGGAGCGTGGAACGGCAGCAGGTGTTTCTGGAAAGCGGAGATTCAAGAACTTAGGTGATCAGCCTACAGTTAAGTGGTGATGGGACCGGACAAGCCATACTTGGGACCCAGAGTGGGAAGGAAGGCTGGAAAACCAAAACCTGAATACCCAACATGAGGCAACGACATCAACAAGTTCTGAAGGAATTACGCACCCACCAAACAATGTACATCAAAAAAGTATTGAGTGATGTGGGGAGATGTTTTCGGCACAACATTAGAACAGAAACACTATGTGTGCGTTGCATTTCAATTGTGTTTTCATGGCGGGGCAGCTTCCTTACGTTAAAAAAAACTACAAGAAAACAAGAAACGAGCGGTTATCTCTGAGGTGGAATTATGGGTGATCTCTCTGTCTTTTTTTTATGCCTTTTCTGTATTTCCTACATTTTTAGTTCCATTTGGGTTTCCAAGGAAAGGGACAGGGTGCCTGCTGTCACCTAGATTATAACCTCCCAGGCCACACCTGGCTCCACACCTGGCTAGGACCTCAGCAGCAGAGGCGGTGACAGCAGTGATGGAGGCGGGGCTTGTGCAACCTGACCGGCCAATGGGTTTGGGTCACCCAAAATGGCACGGGGGTCCCAGGCAGGAGAGACGGTCTCGGGCAAACTTTGCTCCTGGTGTTTGATCGGGGGAACAGCAGGGTCCCAAGCATCCAGTTAGAAAGCCCACAACTTGGGCTTCCTGGGGCTCTGAGGGTCTCCCAGCACAGTCAACCTAACGTCCAGGAGAGGCACTGCCCGCCCCAGAGAGCACCCAGGGCACGTGGGTCCTTCACCAGTGCCAGGGAGATCTGCTTGTCGGTCCCTTTAGCAGTGGCCCTGAGGAACCCCTGCTCCTGACCCTCTTCTCATGTCCTCTCCTGGCTGGAGCAAACCTGCAGTGGACGAGTGCAAGGTCTGCTAGCAGCAAGTTCCCCCTCATTGACTCTAATCCGGGAGGAAGGCCAATGCCGGCGCCTCTCCTCCGCCAGGCGCAGGGGCCGCGGGCTGAGCTAACAGGAGGCTTGTCCTAGAACCCGGGGCCTTGTGTGCACGGCCAGAGCTAAAATGGGTCATGCCCAAGGGGAGCCCTGGAGAAACGGCATCCCAGGAGCACGCATGAGTTCAGCGAGCACCTGTGCCCTTCCCAGGAACCCACTTCAGCTCCCGTGGCTCCGACGTGGCTGATGTGGCTCTGACGTGGCTCCGACGTGGCTGACATGGCTCTGACGTGGCTGACGTGGCTCCGACGTGGCTTGCAACCCGCGCTCGTAGCTGATGCGGCTCCGGCGTGCACTTGCTGGCTATGTGGTCCGAGCAATTAGCGGATAGCGCGCTCGCCGGCTCCGTCTCCATCGCCGGCCGGCCTGAGGCTCGCGTGCCTGGCCAAGTCTGAGCTGCCCTCCTCCGGCCTCAGTATAATTTAACACGCAAAAGGGGAAGGCAGGCCACCGCTCTCACCCAACCCTCCTCCTTCCCCCCAAAATACGCATAAAAACAGGGCACAAGACATGAACGTATTTAGCTTGGAATTTACCAGCGACCACGGTAAAAACGCAATTATTTCTTCTTTGAAAGATATCCTTAGACTTGCTTTAACATGTGTTTTGGGTGGTTGGGTGTGGTTTCCAGATGGTCTGAAACTGAAGTCGACTCTGGGGCCCATGGGCTTCACCCGAGCTTGGATGGGGTGCAGTTTCCCTCACAGGAACCCACAGTGGCTGAGGTGGAAGCCAGCCTGTCGGTGGGTGAGAGAAGACCTGGGCTTTCATGACGACTGGTGTCTGGTCTGGTCTTTTCGTCTACGGCCTTTGGCATCTTCGTGTGCTCTGTGCGGAGGGCGAATGGAAAGCACCCACTGAACTCTCAGCAAGGATGACAGTGGCCCCATGACCGACTTGTGCTTTCCCAGGAAACCCCACCCGACGCTCACAGGGACCGTCAGCACCCGCCCGTGCGCATGTGTGGCCAGGACAGGGCGGGGTGTTCCAGGTTACACAGGGCCCGCCACGGCCACGGCCACGGCCATCCGCGGCATCCTGTGCTGCTGCTGACAGGGGCCGGAGCCTCCAGAATCCTGTAGGGCTTCCAGGAAGAGGTGGAAGCCGTGGGCCTGGGCATATGCACAGCCAGGGAATGTCCATGGGTGGTGGCAGACCAGAGCTGCTGGAGTTCAATATGAAGAGGGTGAAATGTAGTCCCTGTTGACACAGATAATTTGTTCTGAAAGGTCTTCTTTATTCATCCTGCCAAAGTACAAAGGCAAGCGTCTTTCTCTGTCTTCTCCTACGTCTAAGTTAGGAGCGAAGGAGCCGGCCCTGACCATGCTTGCCGATAACTTCATTTACCTTCAACCCAGGGGCAGAAACCTTTCTTCACTGCGTCTTCAGTCCTTAAACCCACTGTGTGCCAGACTGTTCTACACGCTGGGGACCTGACAGGGACCAGACGGGCCAGCGGTGCTCCGGGGGGAGGGCGGGCTGTGTTCCAGTCAGGTGGGGCGGGGGGAGCATAGGCAATACATTAAAAGCAAATAAATAAACGCGAGCATGACCAATGGCGATAGCACAGCGAACGCAGAAGAGAAGGGAGCGGGGTGATAGCAACTGTGGGGGGTGGGTGCTGCCAGGTGCAGTGTCCCCTGGAACGCCTCTCCCAGGAGGTGACAAAGAGATTCAGTCCCAGTTGTAAACGGAGGCAGCCACGTAAAGACGTGGGATGAAAGGAACTCGACAGGGTCAGGCAGGTGCGATGGCCTTAAGACAGATGTCCCCACAGCCCACTTAAGAAGCCGGAGGACCTCCGAAGGCTGTGCAGGAGGCTGTGCAGGAGGCAGTGACGGAGGCAGTCGGGAGGGGAAGGGCCACCTTGTCCTAATTCAACATCAGCTTCACAGGTACCAGGAGTTAAGACTTGAAATACAACGGTGACTCGCACGCATCTGCTACCATCGGCCCCTGGGTGGTCGAGCTGCCGTGTAGTAGCGCACAGGCCATCTGGCCAAGGGCCCCTGGTGGGGGCTGTGCCTACCCAGGGGGACACCATTCTCTAACGTGCCCTTGAGCTCCTGCTCACGGGCAGTTGGGAGCCCAGGAGAAGGACTGGGTCGGCAGCAGGGGAAGCCGGGAACTCCGTGCGGCTGCATTGGGCTGACGGTCAGAGGGCAGAGCTGTTCTCACAGAAGCACTGGCCCCGACGGAAGTCATGCCGCCCCTTCCCAGGGCCCAGGGGTGGCTGCAGAGGGCCATGTCATCGGCGACCACCACAGCCTTTTCCTGTGGGCGGTGGGCACTTCAACCGGGTCTTAACTAGCAGAGCAGGGGAAGGGCGAGAGGAATTAGGAGGCTCTGAAGCCAGGGTGGGGCCCAGCCACGCAGACGGACATGTGACAGAGACGAGACTCCAACAGGGGGTCTTGGTGCCCACGGGCAAGAGCCGTGGCTGGTGGCTGGAGATGGTGTCCGCCCAGCGGTGCTGGCTGGTCTCCGGTCCCGACACAACCCCGGTGGCTGGTCAAGACATCCTCCTGCTATTCCCCCTCCACCCGCTGGCCCCTCCAGCCCGTCTTCCTGGTCAGCGGTCCTGGTCCGCCAGGGACCTGCGACCCTTCTCTGCGGGGAAGGCCAATTCGGGAAAACCAAGGATGTACAGACTCCTTTGCTTTTTTTTTTTTTTTTTCCAAAGAAAAAACAAGGAAATGATATCCTTGTTAATCAGGAAATGCAATACTTGAAATTGCACGTAAGTAGCCGCTAACGGCTCCCAATTACCGAAGGGGCTCATTTCGGAGCTGGAATTTCAGCGGCGCTGCTACCAGCTTACACACCAGGCTGATTACGATGCTGCCCCTCCGAGCGAGTTTCATTATTATTATTACCGAGCCAGGCACTTCTGAAGCTGGTTTACATTGTCTTTGCTTGGCTGACCGTGTGCGTGCTGAACTGGAAAACGCAGTTGGTACTGTAAGGACTCTTAATAATGTAGTTTTTTGTCTTTTGAGGCAAGGGACTTTTCCATTGCAAATGAGACCAAGAACACCATATTTAGTGCACAGAACGCCTCAGTCTATTTTGAAACATAATTTTCATTAGGCAGGTTTTTCACCGTAACGGGGACTTAAATTTTATTTTAAAAACAGCACCCCCACCACCGCCCTCCCCCTACAACACATATTTATGTATACGCCTCATGGAAGAAAAATGTGTGGAGAGAGACTCTCACTAATAATACGAGTTGCTGCCAGGAAGGAAGACAGATGCGGGATAGGCGCTGAGCCGCCCGCCTGCCAGCCATTCTTTTATAATAACGAGAACATGTTAGTCGGGTTGGAAGGGGTGCCTCCCACCAGCAGTGTGAACTTGGGGTGAAGTGCGTTTGTCCCCCACCTCCCGATTGAAGTCCTAACCCCAGGACCTTGGAATGTGACCTACTTGGCAGGCAGGGCCCTCAGTGAGGTGGTGAAGGTGAAGTGAGGTCATGAGTTGGGAAACGTGGCTGAAGACACACTCGGAGGAGACTATGTGAAGACAGGGCAGAGGGGAGAGGCTGCAGAAGGAACCAGCCCTGCCCGCACCTTGATCTGGGACCTCCCACTGGCAAACCGGGGAGAAGCAGACTCGGTGGTTGACCCCCAGCCTATGAGGCTCTGCTCTGGAACCAGGCAGAGGAAGCCACCGGCCGGCCAGGTCTCCCTCCCTGTGAAGTGGGCTGTCAGGGTGGACCCCATGGCGGCACGGAGCCCACGCGGCCACCCTCTGGCTCCCCTCCGCCCCACTTCCACCCGCCCCTCCCCCAGCCCCCGGCCAGCCCAGCCCACTGCGCGGTGCAAAGTGATGTTGGAGGGATTACCATCTCGTGACCTCCCCGTCCCCAGCCCCTTCCAGAGCACCCGGCACGTCTCCCACGTTCCACATGCGATGCTTGAAAAGACACCCTGAGCCCGGGCACTGCTGGCCAGGCCTCCCTAAGCAACGTGTCTCTGCACCCTGCTCGCCAGCATGTTGGGGATGCTGCACGTGAGCCGGCCACCGCATGTCAGTGAGCACAGGACGCCCCCCAGCCACGTGCAGCCCCCCTCTACCCGCCACACAGTGATGGCCTCGTTGGGGCCTGGCCCCCATGTGGACATGGAGCCCTCTGCCGCCACAGCTCATTGTGTTCCCAGCCACGTGTCTCCCACGCCAGGCCCCAGGCTGCACACGGCCATGGACGGCACACACCAACGCTTCTATTCAGGATTCTGAAACCCAACCTGAACTCATTAACCTGGGGGAGAGGAGCTGAATGCCCCTCGCC
The DNA here is from genome assembly GCA_004026585.1 of Noctilio leporinus. Classification (NCBI taxonomy): domain Eukaryota; kingdom Metazoa; phylum Chordata; class Mammalia; order Chiroptera; family Noctilionidae; genus Noctilio; species Noctilio leporinus. The sequence continues at coordinate 95,429 of PVIW01002850.1, forward strand.
TCCTCTGCTCATAAAAGTAGTCATCGAGAGACAGCATTGTTCCGCTCTCAGCCCGGCGGCCGCGTGCGTGGCCCCGGCCACAGGAGCTGTGACCTCCGCTGGGGGCGGCCCTCCAGCGCAGCCATGCAGGGCCCTGTGCAGGCTGAGGATTTTGGAAGGAGCCTCCCACTCGTGGCCGCGTTGCGCCAGGAACAACATGCCGGCTGAGTTTCCCTGCCTCCCGGTACCAGGCAGAGGGTCCCTTCCTTCCCCACAGCAAGCCGCCGGCCCCTTTACAGACGGGGAGACTGAGGCTCACCTGCCTCTCCCGCAGTCACACAGCCAGGACTCCGTCCCAGGTGCAAGGCGGCTTCCCTGGCCTCACAGTGAGGGCCTGCGTTACTCCCTGCAACCTCCCCGCACGCACGTGGGGGTTGGCGTGCCCGTACACACACGTGCAGGCAGGTGTGCACGGGTTGATGTCAACTGCATCTCTACCCGGGAGGCACAGAAAATGTGTCAGCCTCTGCTCTCACGTAAATTCCTATCCAGCTAACGTACACGGGCTGTTTCACGAAACAGTCACCCCCATTCACACTCCAGCCAACGGGGTGCCCACTAACCTTCTCCTGCGCCTGCGATTTTGGAGTTCATCACTTTGGCTAACCTAGCGAGCGTAAAAATGCGGCTGGGCCGGGTCTTCCCTCGCATGGCTGTTGTGGGTTCACTGACCATCCTGTTCACTTGTGAGGGGAACTCTGGCTTCCGTCCTGCGTGTCGCTCGTGTTGCATGGTTGGTCTTGTCTGTAACATGTGCGGGACTTGCGCATACTCTGTGTTACTCCCTGGCTGGTCACGTGAGCTGTGGACCTCTTCTCCTTTCCTTCTCTTCAGGGTGTCCCTGAGTCACAGAACATTCCTAATTTAATTAGCGTTAACACTCTGCTTTTTGGTTTTATTTTTTGCTGTCTTGAGGTCATCCAGATACTTTTCTACATTTTCTTCTAAAAGCTTTAACATGTTTTCCGTTTACGTTGCAGTCTTTTGTCAACTGGAAATTGAGTTGGGGGGTGTGGTGTGAGGAAGGGGTTCCATTTTTAAAATACGTTCCCTGTGGTAGCTAACTGGAGGGCCCTGTCCATCGGACACCCGCCTGTGCCCCGTCAGCAGCTCTGACACATGCCAAACTTGTAAATGTCACCAGTCAGTATCCTGAGCTCCCATTCTGGTCGGTTGGCCGAGTTATTCATCTTTCCAAGCAACGTACAATGCAAAGATTACTCTCTGGTTCTCAATAAATCTTGATCTCCAACGTAGCATGCCTCCACAGCTTATTTTTCTTCCGTTTCTGACACCTTTGCTCTTTTATGTAAGTTTTATAACCATCTTCCCAAGATCCTAGAAGTAATCATCTGTTGGGATTTTGACCGGAATTCATGGTCTGCAGATCATTCTGAACAGAACGGCATCTCTTAGTATTTCCTCTCCATGAACACAGCACTTCCTTCATTCGTGTCTTCTTTCATGCCTTTTGAGGCATTTTTATAATTTCCTCCACCTGTGCCTTGCTTATTTTTATTAGATTTACTCCTGGATACCTCATGCTCTTTACTATTGTAAATGGTACCGCCCCACCCCTCTGTGTTGCTGTTACAGAATTGTAGCTGATTTTTTCACAGTGATTTCTTTTATCCAGACGTCTTGCTGAATCCTCTTACTGTTCCTAGAAATGTCTCTGTAGATTTTTGAGCTGTGTAATAGATAACCATGTCATCCACAAATAGGGATATTATTACTCCCCTGGGAATCCTTACACATTTTCCTTTTATCTCATTCCTGGCACCTGCGGGGAAGGTGGGCGTCTGGTGCAATGGTGGCTTCCCTTATTCCTGACCCCAAACGTCTGGTACTTTACCGTGAAGAATTACCATTGCATGTAGGAATTTGGGTACTGTCCTTACTCATCAGGAGGATATTTCGAACTATTCCTCTTTTGATACGGTTTATTTAAAATGGTGAGTGGGTATGGGTGTTTAGCGGGTGCCTGTCCTGTAGCTATGGGGAGATGATACAGCTTTTCCCTTTTCCCCTGTGAGTGTGAAGGATGCTTAAAGCTTTTCTGGTAGTCAGCACTCTTGCGTTATTGGGACAGACCCAACGGGGACCTACTGCATGACCTTTTAAACATACTGCTGTCTTCTACTTGCTCGTATTTTACTGAGGAGTTTTGCGACCACGTCCGTCCACGAGACTGTCCTGTCTGTCACTTTCCTTCCTCGTGCCGTCCTCAAAAGGTTCCGGAGGGTCCATCTCCCTTGAGGGTCCTGTCAGGGCTAGGGGCCAGGCCGGAGCCCCAGCCAGGTGCACAGAGGGGCACTGCTGTTGTAGGCGTGGAAAGTGGGGGACAGCCTCCTCGAAGGGGTACGTGCTGGTGCATCCCCGCTACCCGCAGGGGTGGTTAGGTCCCGCCCACCTGAGCAGGTACGGGCTGGCCTTCGTGGACACTGCGGCCTCTCGCTGAGCACGGACCTCTGTCCTGACGGAAGGTGCACCTGAGTTAGAGGTCAGAGAGGACACCGAACGCCTGAAGCCCGAGCTGCTTCCCGTGCCGCAGCCCATGGGGGAGAGAGGCTTCACAGCCACTTCCCAAAACGGGGTAATACCCCCAAAACATAGGGCATGACAGTGCGTTGGGGGCTGAAAAATCTTTTCTTATTGTTCAGTAAGCAAAACTATTTCCAGTCCACAAAGTCCAAAGCCTGGACCTTCTGCTCCGGCTGTAGACAGTGGAGAGACAAAGTCTGCCCTGGGGAGGCACCGGACACCCTCCCCCGAAACACGCGGGAAGAAACCACCGTGAGGCGCAGGCGGCTGAAGAAGAAATAGTCTCTCTGGGTTTCTCACGTTCGTGGTCTTGGTCAACTTCGTGGACTCTGTCATTCTAAAGGTTTGCGCTGGTGCCGATTTTGAGTTTCTGCAGTTTTCCCTCTTCTTCTTCAGTGGGTCTCCCAACATTTGGATGTAGCCCCTTTTTATTCTTTTTATTCCCAACATAATGTATCTCTGCTCTCCTTACCACTGCCTGCCTGCCTGCCTGCCTCTCTTTCATTGACCAAGTCTTGCCCAAGGTTTATCTGATCGGCTAAGGATTCCACAGAACCAGCCTGGGCCTGATTGATTCTTTTCCCTTTTATTAATGCCTGCTTTCCCCTCCGTGTCACAGCCTTCTGTGTGCTTTATGTGGGCTTACTCTAGTTTTCTTATTCTCACTTTTTAAGTTGAACAGGTACCTTTAACTCTCAGACTTTCTTTTTTAAAGTAGAAGCATCTAAGCCTGTGGCCTCTCCCGAACCTGCTGTTTCCGCAGGCCCCAGGGTGGGACGTGTGCTGTTTCCACTGCTTGCTTAGCTCTCGGGCACATGGTTTCAACTTCTGATTTCTCCCTAGATGCCTGACTGTTTTTAGAAGATTTTTACATTTCCAAGCACGTAGACTTTTTAAAATGGTCTTATTTCTGGCTTTTAATTTAGTTGCCCTGTGGTTGGAAACGTGGCCCATGCAGTACTGGCTCCGTGACCGCGCTGGGACCCAGGCTCCCGCCCGGTGTGGGTCACCGCTGGCCGTGTTGCGCGTGGGCCTGGAAAGAACGTGTGTTCTCTCACTGTTGGGCACTGCGTTTTACATACGTGTGTACCTGTGTAGATGTAGGTACACAACACACACACATATGTACTATGCACACGTAACATGAATTCAGTTTGTTCATTGTGTTAAGTCTTCTGCATCATTACTGACCGCTTGGCCTATGAATAATTGAAAGACTGGTGCTAAAAGTCTCTCTTTATGATGATGGATTTATCACTCTCCCCCTTATCAGCAAGGGGGGCGGCTTCCCTTGCCTCACAGTGAGAGCCTATGATACCCCCTGAAACCCCCCCACATGCACGTGGCCACAGGCATGCCCGTACATTATCTCTAGTAATTTTTTCTTCGCACATTTTGATGATATTTTATAATCAGATCTCCCTGGCAAATTGGATGGGCCTTTTATGGAGTGACCTCTGTCTTAATAATGCTTTCAAAAGTATATCCTATTTTATCTGATATCAGTTTCCTTTCAGTTAGCATTTGGTAATTATGTGTCTTTCAATCCCGTTACTTTCAAACTTTCTGTGTCCTTATATTTAATTACGTGGATAACGTATATCAGGAGTTTAAAAAATCCAATTTGAAAACGTTCATTAACAGCTAATAAACCAGATTGTTAAAGTAATCTTTTTAGTGTCTATAAATTCGTGCTGTTGATGCTTTTTCCTCCTTTCTTATCTTTCAAAAAAATATTTAAGGGATTAGTTGGATTGTGTTTATTCCTATTACTTTTATTTTCTTCTAGTTTAGAAGTTACCACCTGGCTGAGTAGCTTAGTTGGTGGGAGTGTCGTCCATATACCAGAAGGTTACAGGTTCGATCCTCGATAGGGGAGGGTACGGGAGGCAACTGATCAATGTTTCTCTCTCGCATCAATCTCTCCCCAACCCCCCAATCAACAAACATATCCATGAGAGACAGTTAAAAACTAAAAATAAAAAGTTACATAATACCTCTATTGTTTTAGTGGCTCTCTCTGAAATGGTACCTTAATATCATAACCTTTGTCCTGATAAGGCAAGGAATTTACCACACTAACCATTCTCTTGCAAATGACATGCTACTGTTTCCAATATTTTAGTTTTGCCTTTTTTGGACCCCATAAAATTGGAGATGATCAATTTATTTATTTATTTTTAGGTTTACGACATTTCAGATTCTTTGCCCGTTACAGCTTCCTTCAATCAGACGTTCCTTCTTTGTTAAGTCCTGTGTAGAAGGTCCGTTAGCATCACCGCAGACACTGTCTGCATGTGTTTATCGGAAAATGTCTTCGTTTCATCCTGTTTTTGAAAGGTTATTTGACTGGGTACACGAATCCATGCTGATGGCTCTGTTCTCTTCTTTTTCTGTTTAGTGTTCTCCAGGTTCAAGCAGTGATTTCTTTTTATTTATCCTGCTTGCTGCTCACCAGGCTTCCTGGCACCAGTGGTTTGGTGTCTTTTATCACTGCTGGAAAATTATCATTCTTCCTTCACCTGTTGCTTACACTCCACATTTGCTTTTCTCAGCTTCTGAGAGACATTAGTTACTTTTGCATTATAGCGCCTGTGTCTTTTAACCCCTTTTTCTTCGTTTTCAGCCCCTTTTCTTTCTTGAATTCAAGGTGATTATTTTTGCATCTATTCTTCAGTTCACTGATTCCCTTTGCAATGGTACCAAATTTGCTTTGTGATCCAACAACTACGTTTTTATAGCAACAATTTTATTTTTAATTCTCCAAGTTCTATTTTTTTTTTTTTTCAGATCACCCTGGTCGTCTTTACAGGCTTGTGTTTGTTGCTCATTTTTGAAAATTCCATATGTTATTCCTTTAACAGTCCATATGTACTTTAAAAAAATAATTGCAATATCTGATGTTCTTGGGATATACATTTTTTTCTAATGACTCTCCCTCCATCGTGGGTTGTTACTTGTATTATTTGGTGATGTTTAATCCATGGAAAATCTCAGAGCCTAAAATGACTATATTCCCCCAGAGAACATCCACAGATGCTTCTCCCAGGAGTTGAGGGGCCCCAGCACCCAACCCCGGATCCGTGCCGGACTCTTACCAGAGGCAGTGCCAACGCTGGCACCTGCCCCGCAGGACAGCATGGGTCCCACTGCAGCTGACTCTGGGCCAGGGAACTCAGGCTTCCCTCCCTTCTGAAAATTACCCTTCACAACAAATCTATTTGCCTGCAGTGAGGGTGGCCCTCAACGTGTTCAGACAGCCATTTTGCAGAAGCAGGGGGCTGACTTACATTTTTCAAAGGTCCTGGTAGCTGCTCTGTGGAGAATGGGTTACAGAGGCAGAGTGGCCGTTGGGGGCATGGGGCTGGGCTACCTTCAGTCCTTCAGGTGAGACAAGATGGTGGCTTGACTCAGGCTGGTGGCAGTGACAATACACAGATGAGGAGGCTTCCAAGTCAGCAGAGAATGTGCTTATTAACTTGTTTACTTATAGGCACAAAAATGTGTCACTAGCCACCAACTTTCATTAATTTGTCATTTCTCTTCCATTGTTTATGTTTGATTCGCAAAGTAGCCACTGTGGACAAAGGTGTCGGAACACTCACCTTCTTGTGGAGGGAAACCGGAGCAGGGTTTTTGGAGAACAATTTAGTCAAGTCTATCAACGAATTATATGCAAATGCAAATGCAATGTCTTTAGTAGGAATATCTCCAATGACACACGTAAAATTTACACTAGGATGCTCTTATAGAATGCCCAATATACTGTTGTGTGTAGTAAGAGCAACATATATATTTATGTATATAAAACCATAATCTACAGAGGACTGGCTAACTAATCAAGATGCATCTGGATTACAGAACACCATTTTGTATTTTCTTCAGAGACAGAAAGAGAGCTCTGGTAATTTAAGTGTAAAAAGCAAAATGCAGAACAATGTGTATAGACAGACAGCACTCACACAAAAAAATTTTAATAGCTGAATAAAAAACATCTACATTTATATGCAGAGATCGGCATGAAACTATTTTCTGGGAGGATGCACAAGAAACCGTTAAAATAATTCACTTTGGAGGGAGCAACCAGGGCTTCGGGGGAGAAAGCTACTTTCACTTTTCATTTCACACCTTTTTAATACATTTTGAGAATTCCCCGCAAGCCATGTATTGCTTTGGTTTGATGAGTTCTGCCTGCGTTTTGTGGTCTCTTCTAGATGAAGCACCTGCTGGAGCCACTTCCTTGTACCCTGTGGCCCCTCCCCTTGATGTTCCCCAAAAAGCCAACCTTCCTCAAAGACTTCTAAAACCTATTATTAAGTTAAAAACATAGGTTTCAACTAATAGGCATGGGACCTCATGTTTGTAAAAAATGATTAGGTACATGCACATACATGTGTGTGGAAAGAAAAAAATCTGGAAGGATTTATTTATTCATTCGTGCAGCGAAAATGTCACGTGTGCCTGCCACGGGCCAGGCCTGCACTCAGTCCCAGCCTCCCAGGCTCTAGAAGCTAAAGGCTAACACGTACCAGCAGGTTAATGGCAGTTCACTCAGAGGCGGGTGACTGTGGGAGAGCTTTTCCATCACCTTCATGCTTTTCTGTATTTCCTGATTCGTTTTGGGGCCCTGCGTGTGTATGGCATAGAGGAACGAACACAAACATACTAATGAAGCTATAAAGCAGGGCCTCTCTGTCCCTCTGGTTTTGTCTCCCTCCTCCGCACCCCTATGCTTACCCACACAGCATCTGACATGCTGCTACGAAAACCTGTGCCATGTATCTGGGAGTCAAATGTAAGTGGGGGTCGCGTGCGTTACCCGCAGCCCTCCTGGTGCTAGCATCTGAGGGTCCCTCCCCTGCTGGCTGCTTTCCTGGGGATCCGGCCTCTGGCTGGCTTCCACCCTCCGTCCTCCCTCCTGTGTGCGCAGGGACAGATGTGTGGCCCCACGCCAGTGCCTCATGGGGTGGGCTCTCCACAACAACCTGTTATGTCCTCCAACAGCTCACCCAGAGACGGACCTCTCCCGGGTCTCCACCTCTGGACCAGCGCCACCATTTTAAAAACACCCCATCCCTGTGTGCACCAGCCTTGTGCTGGTAAGGTGCAGGTGTGGGGTGCCCAGTCAACCTGGGTCAGGAGAGACGTGCGGGCAGCCCCACAGGGACTGCCACCGTGCCCCCTGGAACCATGGCGGCGCCAGCAGGTAGGCACGAGCCCTTCAGAAAGCACTGCCTTTCAAGGTGCCTACAAGCTGTCACCCCACCCCCTGCATGGCTCCCTGTTTGAAGGACGCTCCAGATCCCCACCCCCCACCCCTAGCTCTCAGCCTCTCCATCTCTCCCCATGACAACCCCTCCGGTGCCTGCGGCCCTGCACCGGACTCATTACTCCCCCCTCTCCGGCTGCTGTTTCACACCTGCCCGCCGGCTCTGCAGCCTCTGCCTGAGAACCCATTAAGGCTCTCCACCTGTCAAGCAGCTCATCGTCTGCAAGGCTTGAGAGGCCACAGGCAGCGGGTCCCCTCCTGGAGGCCCCTTCCTAGCCTGTCCTTCAGCAAACGTGCAGCATCAGTAGCTCATCGCCAGTATTCTAGCAGGCTGGCTGGGACATCAGACCCTGTGTCCTCAGGGAAGCATCTTGGCCCCCCTGTGGGCAGGCACCTAGTAGGTGCGCCCTTGGGGGAGCATCTTGGCCACCCTGTGGGCAGGCACCTAGTAGGTGCGCCCTTGGGGGAGCATCTTGGCCCCCCTGTGGGCAGGCACCTAGTAGGTGCGCCCTTGGGGGAGCATCTTGGCCCCCCTGTGGGCAGGCACCTAGTAGGTGCGCCCTTGGGGGAGCATCTTGGCCACCCTGCAGGTGCTCAGTGAATGTCCAGCAAGGTGTTTCCAGGTCACAGACCCAGTTGAGAGTTTGGGCCCATCCACCTGCCAATGTGCGGGACCAGAGCTGGACATGCTCAGACTCCCGCTCTCTGAGCCTCCGTTTCCGTGTCTGTAAAAGGGGGACAACCACAACACCCACTCAGAGGACACGACAACCTGGGCTTTGCCGCCTCCAGAGCCTTACAGAAATGGTGGCTCATTACTGGCTGGTGACAAGGGGAACGACAGCTAATCGATGGCTAATCTGCTCTGGTCACCCAACCTGTGCCGTCCTGCCCCCTGAGCTGGGTCCAGGGTCGCCTGTTTATTTAACATTTAGGAAGCCATCGCGGTTCCCTGTACCTTGCCGGCTACACTTCCGCCAATATCTGCATCTTTGGGATTCTATTTGTATGGTAATTCAAAAATCGAGTCCGGACGCTCAGCTAGCCTTTCTCCTGAAACTCTGAAAGCCCGTTAATTTTCTAGACGGTAGAATAATGCCATAATTAAATAATACCATTTCTCTTAAAATAAAATCTAGCGACTCCTAACCGAATGTTTTTTCCCCCACCAGAAACATGATGTCGGTTTTCCCACAAAATTGCATTCTGGGGAAATTCCTTACTCTGAATGGATGAGGAAGATACCCCTCCGCCCCAACGCAGCCTCAACACAATGGGGGAACCCGGTTTGTCCAATGGCAATAACTTTTTTGCATTTGAAATCTCCCTGTTCCCTGTAGTGGCCGACCCAAAGCTCCCCCCACCCCTACGCATCTTTGGGGAACGGCCCCACCGGCCAACATGGTTTGTTTCACTGTGTAGGAAGCTTCCCAGAGGCCTTTCTTGTGGTTCCAACGGGAGCTTTTGTTCTGGGTTGTGAACGTCTTTGAAAGGAGGCAAAGCGAGGTGACCCAGTGCCCCTCGCCCTTGAGTCTCCAAAGACGGTCTCCGTGGGAGCGGACATGCTGCGCTCCCAGGTGGGGGAGAGCATGGGCCCCAGAGCCTGCCTTCCATGGGTTCCCCTCTTCACCCAAGTCGCACCCACGGAAGGCGCCCCGGGGCGCTGGGCTGTAGGCTGAGGCTGGAAGAGGTGGTGCCGGGTTTCACCCGGGCGCCCAACCGCCCCAACCAAAGCTCAAGAGGTCCCCCTTGTGGAGACTCCCAAGAACAGCCCCATCAGGGTACCCGTCCCCAACGCTGTTGCCCGTGAGGCCGGCCACTCCGGGCGCGTCTCAGACCCTATGGCACCCAACGGTGGCCTCCATTCTTCGCGCCTCAAAACCTAACTATCTCTTGGAGGCGAAAGGTTCTTGGGCCTTTCGAGGAAGACCTGGTGGGGAACGAGGTCCGGGGCCCCACGAAGAGTTAAGCTCTTCAACGCGCCTGCCCAGGCTCCCTCCCCGGGGAGCCATCACCCCCGCACACAGGCGTCTTCTTTCTTATTGAACGTGTCAAAATCTTGGGATCATCTTGCCAAATTCCTGTTCTATAGAACAACGAACGTTTCTGTCTTCTGCCAAGAGCACGACTAGGACTCGGTCCAATGGGAGAATTCTAGACACATGTTGTTTCGCAAATACTGACTTGTCACACTGCGCCCCGTGGGGAGACCCGGGCGTGTCCCCATCCGGCCTGACGCCCCTCGCCCCACTCCTGGCAGTTAGGACCGCTGGTCGCTATCGGTGAGGGGCGCTGACTCAATTCGGTGAAAGGCCTGCGTGCGGACCCAGGCGCCGCAGCCAAGCCAACGAGACCTTGTTTCCAAGACGCCAGAACATCTGGGTGGAGAGCGAAAACCTTCCATCAATCACTCAGACGCATCAGCGGTTTGGAAACAGCTGGGCTTGGCTGGAATTTTCCAGTTTTCATCTGGGTGGAAGCCCCAGCCAGCAAGAGGCGTAATTAGCCTTATCTTGGGGCCCGGGGAGAGTTCTGATCGAACAGATCTGTGCTGGAACATTCTTATACAAACAAACAAACAAGAAAATCTGGCTGATGAGCCAGGCCTGGTTCCCCAAGCCCCCCGTTCCCTTCCCAGGCAGGGAGCTGCAGCCTCCCCTCTCCTCAGCAGGAAGGATGCACTCACCACCGGCCGTGGGGAGGCGCCTGCACGGCCAGCTGCTCCCCTCGACCGAAGCTTTTCCATTTCAGAAACACAAACGCAAAACAATCACCCTCTCCACCCAGCAAGGCCCACCTGGGCCACCCACCCCGTGGTCCAGCCTGACCTGGGACAGGTCATGGAGAACGGGAGGAGCCATGACCGACCACACTGCTTCTCCTCCCTGCCCTCCTGCTCCTCCCGAGCTCGGACCTGCTGTCTCTGGCAGCCAGGCCCCCGGGGCCCCCTCGCAACCGTCAGCTCTCCAGCCTGCAGGCACAGAGGGGCACCTTTCAAAGTCCAGGGACCCTGCAGGGACTGGGGGGTGGCCGCTTACAATCACCAGAGCTTGTGCCGGGCGGCACTTTTTATTTAAAAGGTGCACAAGGCTCCAAGCCCCAACATTCTAGGTGGAGCACCTCAAGCAGAGGGTTCTGAAATAAACCAGAGGGTTTTGTAAAGGAAGGGAACACTTTTTTTTCCGCAGTAGATGGTAATTAGGATCCTGGTGTATAAACCAGAGTGAAGGGTAAGGGCTACTCAGGCTTGGGGAGGGACAGCCCCACTCACCGGGTTGCCCCTTGTGTCCCGAAAAAACTGCCAGGGACTTCAGAAGCAGCTTGACCCCCTGACACAGCCCAGTGTAACCCCACAGTCCTCCCCGGAGCTGGAGCCTCTGCACCCCAGAAACGCAGCTCTAAACCAAGCCAGGCTGTGCACCCCACTTCAAAGACTCGTATGGAAAACATATAAAGTATTTCCTCAATAGCTTTCGCATTTACTACACGTTGAGCTACCCTGTTTCAGGTTGGTGCAAACGTCATTAGAGTTCATCTCAGGCATTCCTTTCGGTTTTCTGTAAGGCGGCTGCTAGGAAACCTGAGGCCGGCAGGAGGCCCACGCGCCTGCAGCTCCGCCTCTCCTGACCGTGCCTACGTGCAGGTGGGGCGCCCCGCGGGGGCCACTGGCTGGGCTGCAGCAGGCGCCCGGGGCGTTCGTGGACGCCCTCCTGCGTCAGGCCCGCCCTCAGAGCGCCAGGCAGGACGTGGGTGAGCCGCACACTTGGGCGCCCCTTCACCTGCTTCTCTCTCCTTGGCTCCGGCCTGCGGCAGCCTGGGCCCCACCTGGGAGAAACTCCCTTTCGCGCTCAGCCAGACTCTCAGGGACCCCAGCTGCTGCCCCTCGCCCCCAAGCCACACTGCCATGTCAGCGGCAGGTTTTCCAGGGGCAACTCCCGAGGGGTGGCGGACGGTCAACAGGGGCTCTTATGTGCACCAGTCACTCAAAGCACAAGTCACCCACCCACGTGCTCATGCAGCTAAAAGAATTCACACCGCGTGTCGCTCTGTGATGGCATCGCGCCCACTGCTCCCCATGTCTTCACATCACAAGCTTGCTGGTCGCCCCTCAGGGGCCTGCCAGGTGCTGGAGGCCACAAGGACCTGTCCTCACGGACGCGGCAGACTGGCCGGGTGGGGCCAGCAAGTGAGAGGAAGGAAAGAAGAAGAAAGGGAGGAAGTAAGGAAGACAGGGAAGGAGGAAGTGAGGAAGGAAGAAATGAAGGAGGGAGGGAGGAAGGAAGGAAATGAGGGAAGAAGGAAGAAGCGAAAGGAGGGAGGAAGGGAGCAGGAAAGGAGGAAGGAAGAAAAGCTGAAGAGCCCGGACTGGCACCTCAGGAGCTATGGGCACATCCAGCGTTCAGACCTTGGTTGCTAAGCACCATTTTCCAATCAAGGGAACCGAGATTCCTCGGAGAAATGGCTGGGGCAGGGAAAGTTTCAAAAGGAGCCTGGAAGACGGTCTGGCACCAGAAAATGATGTGCTCAAAACAAAAACCGACAAAAACATGCGTAAAGAGCCTATGAGCTGAACTGTGAATAACCTGAGCCACCAAGTAAGCAATGATGGCAACAGATCGTCACCTATGAGGCAAAACACATAGCAGGGAGTTCCCGTGCACCAACAATAATCAGCGAGAGGGAAGAACGGGACGAGGGGCTTCCTCGTGGGGCAGTTCCAACTGATAAATTCAGAAAGAATGAGGGGGCTGGAGAACGGCCACGGGGAAGCCACCGCAGGAGTAATCTCTGTCGGCAAGAACCCTCAACGACTGTCAACAGATGCTAAAACTAGAGCGAGGAGATAATGAAAACAAGCGATCCGTATTACCTCTCCGTCTATCCCCGTAAGATGATTCCTTATCAAGAGAAACGTGGTCGTTAGTGTGGAGACCTAGCAGGCAACTCCTCAGGCAAGTGGTCAAAAGTAACATCCCCAGTGTCGGGACAAAGTGACACCAGGGGCTTCCCACGAGGCCTTTATAAAAGCCTACGACAGCCATTCAGGGTTTGTGGGTACAGACTGCCAGGAGGCACCTGGGCCTTGGATGGCCCTGGGCTGAATAGTGTCCCTGAAAAGATATGTTCAAATCCGGACACCTGGTGTCTATGCATGTGGCCTTTTTTGGAAATAGGGTCTTCAGAGATGTCACCAAACTAGAAGGGTGATGGTGTCTGTCTGGTAGAGAAAAGAGAAGGCAACTTGGATAGTGATGTGGACCCGCAGAGAGGAAAGTGGGCCCTGTGATGAAGAAAGTGGAGACTGGGGTGATGTGCCCACAGCCAAGGGCTGCTGGGGGCCACCAGAAGCCACCAGGGGCAGGGAGGACCCTGCCAGGCAGCCTGGGGAGGGAGGGTGGCCAGCCCACACCTCAATTTCAGGCCTCTGGTCCCCAGACTGTGGGGGCACACAGCCTGGCTGTCCTAGGTCACCCAGTTCAGGGCGGGCGCCTGGAGGTGAAGCAACGAGTCACCCTCCCGTCCCTCTGCCTTCGAGCCCCCTGCTCAGGCCATCTACCAACCCCCAAGTCACACCTACACCTACTCACTGAACGCGATGTCCTTCAAGTGTTTCTTAACATTTAAAATCAGGTTCAGACCAAACCCCCTTTCAGAACTCAGTCTTGGCCTTGGCTGGCAAAGCACAGGTTTGCCCCGGTAAGTGGCTGCCTTTCCACACCCCCTTCAATCAGTGTGTTTCCATGGGAATAAACATGCTTGCGCGGTACCCGAAATCACGGGCTCCCCTCCCGGAGCCTCCGAACACGCCGTTAGGGCGGGAAAGGGTGCCTGGCTTCTGCTTTCTGCCATTTGTGAAGACCTGCAATTTCTCCGTTTGCTCCCCGCTCCTGACCCTGCTGGAGTTGGACCCCCTCTTTTCACTGATTGTGGGCCCGTGTGTCCCTACACCTGCACATCTCCTCTGGGGCCGAGGGGCGGGCTCAGCTCCCAGACAGGAGTGCCGTGAGGTGCAGCTGAGGACATCCATGTGTTTATCCCACTTCTGCGACAGACAGGGGGTGGTAAACCCCCACAGACACCCACCAAACACACCTGTGCTGGCTGGGGTTGGAAAGGAACAGAAGGTGACCCCTAATGAGCTGGGGTTGCTTTTTGGGGTGACGAAAATGTTCCGGAACAAGATGGGTGATTGTCACACAGCCTGGTGAATGTTCCAAATGCCACTGAGTTTTCCTTACGCACTTTTAAGTGGTTCAGGGGGTGGGTTTTATGTTCTACGTACGTATTTTACCAGTTGGAATAGAGGGACACTGGCCAAGGCCCTCCACGCCTCAGAATCTCAGTTCCCTCATCTGTGAAATGGGGGCACTGACCGAACCTCTGTCGCGGGTGGACATGAACAGGATAGTGTTGGACCCTAGGAACGGCAGGCGAGGGCGGGGGACTCCCCACCACAAGGCAGGCAGAGCGGCTGGTCTAAGACGGTCTCCGCCAAGGCTTAGCTGGTCCACCTCCCTAAGGCCCCAAGCAGGATCCACGCCGGAGGCCTGTTCCCAGGACCCTGACCCAGGGTGGCGCCCAGGCTGGGGCGGACTGGATTGGAAACTCCAGCGGCCGCCGGGTACTCTGGGTTCAATTCTGCAGGTAATTTGAACGATGCTATCTAATTTCCAATGTCCCTGCTCTTACGAGTGCAAAAGCAGCATAATTTTTAATTAGTGGGTAAACAGTAAATAATGGATGGCGGTAAGTGGACACCACTGTTAATTAAAAAAATCCATGGTTGATAAAAATCAATTTGGCCCACGCTTTTAGCCGTCTACCAGGCCCCTGCGCAAGCTGTACCGCCCGGCTCCCCGCACCATCTGCTTCCGGCGGCTGTTGCTTTAGCTGAGGCTTTTCCAGGGGAGGAAAAAATGGGGGGCGGGGAGAAAGAGAAGAAAATCAAAGGCTCCCTCAAAAGCTGCAGCTGAAGAAATTTCACGCACTCATTTAGTCGGTGAATTTAACGTTTGCAACTTGGAAGCGAAGGTTCCGGGGGGCGGAGGGGCAGTGCCCGGGGCTGCGTGTTTTATGTGGCGTGGGGCGCGTGCTCGGAGCGCAGGGAGATTTCGCCATGTCACCTCATCTCCCGGCCTCATGAAACCCTGATTTCTGACACCGAAGCAAGGCAAACTCTTAGCTCTGGCAGCTCACTGAGGATTCAGGACGGAGCCTTCCGAGGGAGGACAGGTGTGTTTTCCTGGCGGCAGGTTTCCTCAAGAAACGGAGCTATGTGGGAACCATGCCAGTATTCTGTCACCACTCCGCGCCGGGACACACGGTCGCAGCAGACGCATGGACTCCCGGGGTTCGCTGCACTCGTTCTACTGAGCAGCGTGGGGTGGGCTCTGTACACAGCCCACAGAACTGACGGTAGAAACCCCACGCCCAGACGGAGGCAGGTGTCCGCTCTGCCTGCAGGGTCACCTTGTCGACGCCCGCCCACCACGCTGTCCTGGCGCCCACCACACTGTCCTGGCTCCGGGCCCGCCACACCCGCCTTCCTGAGTTCAAACAGACCCACCCCAGGCTCCTCTCGGCCCAGACTCGCCCGGCACCCACCTGGGGGCACCATGGCTCGCACTCGTTGGCTATTGGCTTTCGTTTCTCCTTCCTCGTTGATTAAAACCAGTAAACCAGCTGCAGATAAGCCAGGACTATGGCAGGGCCCCAGGCTGTCCTAGCATTCCTACCCCTCCACGTCCTCCCTCTTCCCTCCTTCCTTCCTCCTCTTTTCCGACATCCCTCCCTCCCTGCCTGCTGCGGGGCGCCCTGCATCCCACCAAGTCTCAGAAACAGACCCTCCTGTCGCCCGCCTGCAAGATGAGCATCGGCTAAGACATCAGGCCCGAGTCTGGTGACACGTGCCGGGACCCTGCGCTAGCTAAGGCGCTGTCACTGAGCAGGAAACGAAGGCAGACACCGTGCCCCACGGTCGCTGCAAAGGTCAGACGATCACAAAAACGCAGAGTCAACACCGGGTTCATGGGAACCAGGCTTGTCGTCCCCGGCACCTACGCTGCTCCAGGGTCACTGGGGACCCCAAGAGTCTCCGGATGAGACCCCCAACCTCCAGGGAAGTGAGAAATCTGCTCTGCCCCATTTTCCTGGAAGCCCCAGGGGACCCAGTTCCCAGGCCTCCCCGGGCCCACCCCCAGCCTTGCTGCCTTTCCTGAACCCGATGGGAAGGGCGGACGTGCTATGGGAGGGGACAGAATATGTCATTCGTTCGCTTCTCAACTCAGCCTTCCTGGGCCCCCTGGGCCACCGGGACCTGTCTCCCCGGGCTGGCTGGCTCCCACACCAGGCCCAGCACCCCTGACCCCCTCTGGCCACAGGCTTGTTGGGAAGGGAGCCTGGAAAGACCCCAAGGGGGAGCTGGGCCGGGCGGGAGGCCCACCCGTGAGCCCGTCCCATTTGGATGCTGCTCACCGCCAGGCTTCCCACAGCAGCCCAGCTGGGCCCTGTCAACGCGGGGCCGCAGAGCGGAGCTGACGGCTTCTGGCCGGGGCCCCACTCGCTGGCTGCCGAAGGCCCGGTGCTCTGGCCTGAGGGGCTCCCAGCAGGCCGAGTGGTCCCACGCCGGGCCTGGCTCATCTCCACAGATGAGCACATCTGGGGCTCACTCAGGAGGGCCGGGACCCTGGCCCAGCAGTTGCCGCCTGTCCTCCCTGTGGCCTGGTTCCTCTGCAGCCACACTGTGAGCCTCGCGCATTAGCCCCAGGGCACTGCCAGGTGCTGGCCAGGCCCAGGAGGTGGAGAGGGACCACACAGGGCCTGGCTCCGAGAGCCCGGATCCGGGCTCCTCAGGGGCGGGGGTGGCAGTGCTGATGCTCCCCCACCCCAGGTCTAGGGTCCCTCCAGTCCGCAGTGCCAGGCCCCTGGGCTCTAGCCAGTGGCGTCTGGCCACAGCAGGAGAGCCTGAGCAGGGCCGGGGCGGCCAGGGGTCTGCTGGGCGGACACTTCCAGAATCTGGACATCCCCCTTCAGGAGGCTTGGATGCCAGGGTGGTCACGTCTGGGAATCCCAGAGACGAGTCCTGAGGCTGATTCTAGGTATCCCAATTTGGCACCCCATTGTTGTCTGGGGGCCAGGTGCCCGGAGGGGCAGAGATGGAGGGAGGCCGGGGCAGGAGGAAGTCCTGGGATGGCCACCCTGGGGTCTGTCCACTTTGCAGCTGTGGAGGCGGCTGAGACAGCGGGCAGGGGCCACCTGCACCGGGCGCCTCCTTGCCAGCAGCCTCTGACCAGCAGAGCACCGGTGACTGCACCACTGCCCCCACGCCTCGAGGGACCCTGGATCTCCACTGGGTAAGGCTCCAGGGCTGGGAAACTGCACTTGAAGCCTCCGTGTCCACATCCGTAAACAGCCGTCCAAGAGGCATGAAGCCATGCTCACACCCCCTGCCCCCACCACAAATCAAGTTTGCAAGGCAGGCGCTGCACTGGGACTCATGCCCCAGCCACCAGCAGCAGCTGGACAAAACCCACCTATTCCACACCTTGTGCACCTACCACCCCAACACCTACTGAGTGCCTGGCATGAATGAGTACCGTGGGGATAAGCGCTAACCAAGTGAACTCAGAACTAAGTAACACAAGCTCAAGGTGGTACTCAGCTCTAAAATGAGGAAAATAAAACTGACAGTGTGGTAGTGAGTGCCCAGGGAGGGTTTCAGTGAGCGTGGTCAGAGAAGGCCTCTCAGAGGTAGTGGCATTCAACTGAGGGGTAAAAAAAAGGGGAGCCAGCCCTCCAGAGGGCCA
Organism: Noctilio leporinus; assembly: GCA_004026585.1. Classification (NCBI taxonomy): domain Eukaryota; kingdom Metazoa; phylum Chordata; class Mammalia; order Chiroptera; family Noctilionidae; genus Noctilio; species Noctilio leporinus. Next base: position 113,087 of record PVIW01002850.1, read on the forward strand.
GGGGGAGTCAGGTGGTGGGAACAGCTGGTGCAAAGGTCCTGTGGCAGGAAGTGGTGAGGGGAGAGAGGACCAAGGTATCCAGCTGGCCTAACTCTTCTAACTTTACAGGCTTGCCTGACTCTGGGGCAATGGGCTTTGAGCTCTGCCCCTCAGGGTGAGGCACAGTCTTGAGAAGCAGAGGGCCCCCTCTAGAGGCAGGGATGGACTGCAACCTCCTCCACACCTAGCACAGCACCTCCTTCCCCACCACCCCTCTCAGCCAGCCCCACCCTGGGATCAGGAACCGGTCTCTCCAGCCCCTCCACGTAGCTTCTGAGGTCAGGCAGAAAGCAGAGGCCAAACATCTGCTGTCGCTCTGGGGTGGGGAGAGGCCAAGGGCTCACGGAGCCTCTCTGGATGCCTTCCCAGGCTCTCACCCAACGGCACTGCTGGTCAGGGTCACTCTCGGACAGAGGGAAGGGTGGGGTCTGGCTGCAGGCTGCTACTGCCTGGGGACAGCAGCATTCCGGAGCAGCGCTTCTAGAAACTTCTAGAACTTCCTTCCTAGAAAGTTCCCCCTTCATCCTTTCCAGGCTTTGCTGCTCCCTGGAGGAGGGCAGGGAAGGATCCAGAGCCTGGAAAACACTGCGCTGTGCAGTGTGACGTGCTGTGACCCCTCAGGCACACCGCCCCCTCCCTGGCCTGGTGAGGGGAGAGCTCCGCTGACCCGCGGAACTGCCGCCCGTGCAGGTGTTCCTGTACGACTTCTCTTTAAACCAACGTGCCTTTGTTCGCTTAAATAGATTCATTTACTCTTACAGCTTTATTGAGGTACAACTGGTAGACAGTACACAGCACATTTACAGTGTACTCTAATTATTTTTAAAGGAAGCGTAATATCTCCCTGGGTATGGTGAGCAGAGCCGCTTGCGGTAAATGGGAGGTAATGTGAAAAGAAAGTCAATGGAGACAAAACAACATAATTAAATGCTCGCTAGATTCGTTGCCTGCCCGAGGCCCCGAGCCTGCTCTCCTTGGGAGGAAGGGCAGCTGGCCTTAAAGACACGTTGGCTCCGACAGAGACACCCTCCTTAAGGCAACCGAGACGCCAAGGGACAAATCACAGAGCCGCTGTCCTGTGGGCTGCCTACAGGGCAGCTGGGTGCAAAAGGCGAAAGGCGGGGAGAAAATGACAGCTCAGGTCAGAGTAATGTCACTGGAAGGGGCACCTGTCTGCTCTTTCCCCCCGGGCCCTCGGCGTGGGGGGTCCCAGGGCGCCCGTGCCCCCAGCCCTGGTGTGGCTGGGTCTCGGAGTCACTCAGCGTGGCTGAGCATGTGGGCCCCGCGGGTCTCACGCTCAGCGCCCGGCGCAGGGGCCCACGGTCGGCCCGGCCCACACCCGCATCTGTGAGTGAGGTCACTGGCGCCCGGCCGGCCTGCTCGGGCAAAGACCCCGTACGCTTTGGCTCCACGACCGCAGCCTTGAGCAGTTACAACGGAGACCAGCTGGCCCACAAAAGCAAGAAGTTACGACCTGACCCTTTATCGAGCTGGCTGAGCTCTGGGTTCGATCCACAAGCCCGTCGCAGGTGGGGGTAACCTTGGTCGGGAAGGCCGGCCTCCCAGAAGGGAGACGGCACATGAGCCCTCCCGCCTGGGCGTATGCAGGCCGGGTCCCGAGTCCTGGCTCTGGCCAGGTGCCCGCCGAGTTGTCAGCACAGGGGTCCCCGAGTGGTGCCAGGGAGCATGTCCAAGTCCCGCCAGGTGCCACCACTGGGTTGGACATGCCCGAGACCATGACTGTGGCTCCACTACCCCACGTCCCGGAGGAAGGAGCTGGGCCATCATCCAACTCCCCGTCCTGGTGAGGGTGAGCAGGAGGAGCACAGCCGGGTCCTCCAGCTGCAAAGCCTGTGCACTTCCAGGGCACCCATGGGACCCACAGGGACCCAGGAGGACCCCAAAGGAGGGGGTCGACTGAGTGCAGGGCGACGCAGGGCTTGTGTTGAGGCCACAAGGCAGTGGGTGGAAGACCCCCCGGCTCCCGGCCCTGAGGTCTGTGGCAGGCCGCGGGGATGGGAGCCCATCCACAGGGCGTGGGTCTCCCCTGAAGGTTCTCACCGTCCTGCCCACCTGTCTCTCCCCTTCGACAGCTGCGAGGTGCGCCCAGGGCCCGAGTTCCTCACTCGATCCTACACCTTCTTCCCCAGCCGCCTCTTCCGGGCCTACCAGTTCTACTACAGGGACCCTCTCTGCCGGGAGCCTGCCCACTCGCTGGTCGTCAAGGGCAAAGTCCGCCTACGCCGAGCCTCCTGGGTCACCCAGGGTGCCACTGAGGCCGACTATCACCTGCACAAGGCGGGCATCGTTTTTCACAGCCGCCACGCCCTGCTCAAGGTCACCGGGCACCTCCACCGGACCCAGGCTGGCCGGGAATGTGCCCAGCGGCTGCCCCCTGCCAGGACCTGGGTGCCCGGAGCTCTTTATGAGCTGCTGAGCGTCCGGGCCACGAGGGACTGCATGGCCGCCCTGGGCTTCACCATGCATGAGCTCAGCCTGGTCCGCGTGCAGAGCCACCTGCAGCCGCAGCCCGGGGCCGGGCCCCAGCTGGTGGAGGAGCTGTACCTGGGGGACATCCACACTGACCAGGCAGAGCGGCTGCACTACCGGCCCACTGGCTACCAGCGCCCGCTGCAGAATGCCCTGGTAAGTGTGGGACCCTTGGGAGGATGTGTTCTAAGCCCCAGGCCAACAGCCCTGCCTGACCTGCTTTCCATCCCCATCCTGGCCTGCAGGCCACAGGACATTTGCAAAGGCCGTTCCCTCTACTGGAGCCATCTTTCCTCGGGTCTTCAGAGGGCTGGCTTTTTCCAGGAGCCACTCTTCAACCTTCCCACGCCTGACTCTCCTGGCATCTTCTCATGGGCCTCGAGGGCCCCTTTCTGCCATTGCTGGGGACCTGGGCAGGTTCTTCCACCCTCAGCAGCCCTGAGTGTGTGGTTTATCTCCTCGTGTGTTCCCTGTTCCCGTCTTTGTTCTCCAGGACTGGGCCATTCACCAGAGTGCAGCCCTGCCCCTCAGTGTCCCCACACCCAGCCCCCAGGCCAGTAAATGTTGGTGACCAGACGGAGGAGAGGGCACTTCCTCCAGGGGACTGCCCGGCACCACACAGCCCTCGGCAGGCCCCCTCCAAAGCTCCAGGCAGGGCACACACCTGCGTGCTGGCCCTGGAGCCAGAGGTGCAACTGTCCCTTCATGTGAAGCTTGGGCAGAGCAGCACCTGCCCAGGCCCTGCCCGTTCCCAGCACGCCTCACGTGGGCATCTTGGCAGAACGCAGGGCCAGGCTCCGTGGGCCGGTGCTGGGGCTGTGCTCTCCAGCGGGCTCCCAGGTGGTCTGGGGCGCCCTGTGGGCATGAAGCTGCAGTGTAAAGGGAGCTGCCCCTCTTTGAGAGGCGCCCTGTGGGCTCCAAAGGGAGAATTTCAGAAGCCGGATAACCTAGATTTTAAATGAAGCTTCTCCAACTCCCCACCCTGATCCGAGGCAGAAAGAACCTGGACTTCATCTGTGCCATGTGTCCCTGACCCACAGCAGCGGAGCCTGACCAGTGCGGGCGCAGCCTCAGACCCGCCCCTGTGCAGCGGGGGAACGATGACCCCTCCTTGGGTAGATGTTTGTAAAAGCATAAAATACATCGCATTCAAATGGAAACCAATGCCGTGCAAGCAGGTGCCCAAGTTTTACAGTATTAACTTGTGTGGCACCTGAATTCTGTATTCTCCCTTCATTTCAAAGCAGAGATGAATGTAAACAAAGTTTCCAGTGTCCACAACAAAGTTTCCAGTGTTGGCAACACTGTTACAATGAGGAAGGCCACAGTGTCAGGGTTTCAGAAGCTTCAGGGTTTGTTGCCTGCCTCACAATGAGAGGAAACCTGAACTTGCATTAGAGGCTTGGACACAGGGAGTCGCAGTTGAGGGTGCTGGCACCTGGCACCCCGGGGTGCTCTCTGAGAGGGAGAATGAACGGGTGGATGCGTGGAGGAATTCAGGCGTCCCTGTCAGGCGCTCTTTGAGCCCTTTGGCAACTGTCACATCATTGTTCAGTGCGTACTGAGTACCTACTATGTGCTAGATGCTCACAGAACTAAACCAGATGAGACTTCTCACCCCTGGGAGCAACTGCTGGTCAAAACTCCCCGAGGCAGGGGGCTGGGGAGACAGAGTCCACCCATCCCCTCCCGAGGCCGGATCTGGGGAGCAGAGAAGCAGCACCGGACGTTTTCATCATTGGAAAACCAGCCTGCATTCTTTCCAGGACCTTAAAAGTGTCCCCTCTTTGGTAGCCGCTGTTCTGGACTGGCCCAGCATCACTCCTGCCCCAAGGCACTGGCGGGGGTGGGGGGCGAGGACAGGAGCCCACTACCTCTTTAGACGGGACCCCCTGGCACAGAGGGGGACTGGTGTCTCCTCAGGGCGGGCTCCGAGCAGCAGGCGACCCATGCCCCCCGCAGGAGGGTTGAACAGACACAGAACACGGGGCGTGCGGGCTGACAGGAGTTCGGGACGTGCGGACAGTAACTTAAACGTCCCTTCTCTGGGAGAAGGAAGATAACCGCAAAGCAGCAAGTGCTGCCCGCAAACCCTGAGGAATGAATCCGTCCGGACGGTACATTCCGCAGGGCCCATGCCTTGCCCGCGGCCCCAGCCGCACGGGAAACAGGAACGTTTCAGAAGTTAATTTAAAACCAATTTGATCCCCAAATTCATTGCCTGGATATAGAATCCTAATCAATCAGCCAGCCCTCGACCAAAATCATTTAAGCCTGGTGTCACGTCCGGGTTAATTAGAAGCTGTGCTGCTGGGGAGGTGCCGCCACGGGACGGGCTGAAGCCAGGACGGCCGCGCGACGACTCGTGCGCCTAACCGTGCAGCTCGGCCGTGGCGGACGGGGTGCCTGAAGGACAGCTGACAGGCAGGGCCCCTCCTCCTCCCCTTCAACAGCAGCAGGGGGGCTTGCTCCAAAAGACCACTGGCCCCAGAGACCTGCCAGCATCCCGTGCGCCCTGTCTGCAGAAGGGCAGCCCCGGGACCCACCTGATGCGACATGTTCAGCTGTGGTGACACGTGAGCGCGCCCATGGCCGGGACGTGGGGTAAATGCCCACGTCAGGGGAGGGTCTCACCAGCCAGCACCCCACTCCCTTCCTCCCACTCACGCCCCGCCTGGGCGCGCGTGCCCACGCAAACATCTCTGCGGCCCTTCACTAGCATTTCCAAGTGCCTTTCGGTGCTTCAGGTCAAAACCCCCCGATCAAACCAACATCCACCTCTACGCTGTGGAACTCAGGGCAGGTTTAGGGTCGCTGTAGGAATAACGGACCAGCTTCCTTGTGTCATGCGGCCGTCTGAAAGAGAGGGGGAAATGTTCTCCATCACTCAGTCTTTTCTTTCTAAACCAGAACTCCCAAACGCCCTTGTCTGGCAGGAAAGTCACCAGGAGCAATCTGTGGAAATCTTTTGTTTTTTGCAAGAAAAAACAAAAAATAAAAGCTGATTTCCCAGCTGGGCCCCCACGAAGCCCTTCCTCCCGCGCGCGCAGATGTTCGCTGGTCCCCGTGCCAGCCTGGCTGTGACAGGTTGCTGCTCCGAGGAGACGCACCGTCCAGAGGGAAGGCCCTGGACTCACCTCCAGGCAGCAGCGCTCTTCAAACAAAATAATCCTGACAACACCGAGACGCTGCCTGCGTCGGGTCCCTCCTGGCCGCCGGGAGCCTTTCACTCCCAACGCAGACTGACTGCTCCCACGCGACTTGGTTGAGCGTCTGGTTCCCGTTGATGCGCGTTACTGGGAACCTGGCTGCTGGGACTTGGTAACACAGAGCCACCTGTAACTAAGGCCGACAAGGCAGGACAGGAAGACACAGCCCAGCCACGGAGCGCTCGGGCTGCACTTGACACGGCGAGGGTGGCCAGTTGTCCCCACTGTGACACTGCGATGGCCACCTTTGTGTCCCATCTCTGCAATGTCACCGCCATTTCCTCAGCAGAGATTCCAGGTGATGGGGCCCCCTGGGGATGGGTCCCTTCATCCGTGGTGCCACCATCCCTGTCCCGGGCAGTGGAAGGGGGGATGCTCGCCTCCCACGGTGAGATTTCTGAAGGCACAAGGTCTCTTCCACACCCGGTAGAGGAGACACAGGCTCCTGGGAGGGGCACAAGGCTTTCCGCAGAAAGGTGACAGGGTCCCAGAGCAGGGTTCAGCCCGTCGCTACAGCGTCCTTGGCTGGCCACTTGGCCCGCCGGGTTTAGTTTCTGCTGCTCTGGCCTGTCACAATGGCTTGAGACGCGCTTAGCACCCATGGTTCCTGGCCCTTAGGAAGCCCCTGAAAGTGTGAGGGGACACAGAGAGTTTCCATGGACACGGAAACAATAAACACGAACGGCCGAATTTCAGGACCAAGCAGGCTGGGTGTGGGAAAGGACAACTCGAGTCCCAGGACACACGGCCCCTCTGTTCCACTTCTCATTCTCTCATCATTCAGCAGATCTGGTCCTGCTTTGGGCCAGGCACTGTGCCAGGCCCTGGGGGCGGAGTAGCCGCAGAGAGACGGTCCTGACTTTGTCCTGACCTTCTGGAGCTTATGATCCAATGATGGGGAGGGTGGAGAGCAGGAAATGACAGGTCTCTGAATGCTAGAAAGGACCTGAGGATGGCCAGGTGTGGGGTGGCCAGGAAAAGTACCCCTAAGGCCACTTTTGGAGCCGAGTCCTGGGGAACAAGCAGGAGTCAACCAGGCCACATCCCAGGGGGACTCCAGCTGGAGGGGACAGCAGTGCAAAGGCCCAGAGGAGGAAGGAGCTCCATGAGGTTCAGGAAGAGCAGAGCAGCCATCAGGCCAGAGGCAGGGGCTGACGAGGATGTCGGGGGTACCACTGGGCAGGTCCCCACAACACCCCACCCCAGAGGGCACCCTGACCTCTCCACCAGGGACAGTTACCACCTTCTGTTTGCCTCCCCAGCACCATGCCCGCCCCTGCCCAGCCTGCGGCCTCATCGCCCGCTCCGACGTACACCGCCCGCCCGTGCTGCCCGCCCAGGCGGCCCTGCCTCTGCACCTTGGCGGCCGGTGGGTCAGCCCCGGGTGCGAGCTGCGCCCTGCCGTCCTCTTCCTCACCCGGCTCTTCACCTTCCACGGACACAGCCGATCCTGGGAAGGGTACTACCACCACTTCTCAGACCCCACCTGCCGGCAGCCCACCTTCACCGTCCACGCAGCCGGCCGCTACTCCAGGGGCATGCCGTCCAGCAAAGTGCCGGGCAGCACCGAGCTGGTGTTCCAAGTCACAAAGGCTCGTGTGACCCCCATGGACCAGGCCACCGTGGCCTTGCTCAACTCGGAGCCGAGCAGCTGTGGGGGCCCAGGGGCCTGGTCTCTGGGGGCCGAGCGGGACGTCACCGCCACCAACGGCTGCCTGCCTCTGGGCATCAGGCTCCCCCACGTGGAGTATGAGCTGTTCAGGATGGAGCAAGACGCCCTGGGGCAAAGACTGCTCTTCACCGGACAAAGGCCCACGGACGGGTCCAGCCCCGACGCCCCCGAGAAGCGCCCCACGTCTTACCAAGCACCCCTCGTGCTCTGCGGCGGGGCGGTCCGACACTTCGCCCCGCAGCGCAGACCCCTGCTGCAGACACCCGTCAACAGTGAGGGGTGCTCTTTTCAAGGGGCCCCTCCCCTCCTTCTGCTCCTAGTTCCCGGCCTGGGCCTCCTCCGATGGCTATGAACCTGGGACCCACTCTCACCCTGGGGGCTCCACCATGTCTGTGAGGAGGTCCAGCACTTTCCCCTGCACGTCCCACACAGCTAGTGGCCCTGCCACTGCCAGCTTGGACTGTCCTGGCGGCTCAGCCCCTGATGTCAGCAGCACCTGTGGGGTCTGTGCAGGAGCCAGTCCCTGAGTTGCACCCGGGGGATGTTCATCAGTCGCTTGGAGTTTTGAATGTGTGCTCCCAGTTTTCGTGGGCAGTTCAAGGAGCAGCGCCAGGGACTGGGCCAGAGCGGCACCCCCTCCCCTTCCCTCTCCTTCCCTCCCCTTCCCTCCCCGCACCCCTGGGATTCTGTGCAGTGGAGGTGATGCCCTGCGTGGGGATGTTCACAGATCCTTATTCGAATTTGGCAACCCACTCGAAGACCCGAGCTGAGCATTAAAGATGCCGCCTGGGGCCCCCAGCTCCCGCCCCTCGGCTGAGGGCTCCTTTCTTCGAAGGAAGCTCAGCTCCGTGGCTCTGCCCGCCAGCCCCTGTGCACCTGCCTGTGCCGCCCACACGGAACCCGAATGAGCATCCGAGCCTGGGAGCGTGGCTGCCCCGCCCCCACCGCACTCCACACGCCGGGCTGCCTGCTAGGGGCAGGCCTTGGGGGGAAAGCGGGGTTTCTGGCCTTTGGAAAGTCATTAATACTAATGATGGCGGGGATACCAACGTGCTCCGTAATTAGCTCTGCACAGGTGTCCTCTGTTTTGAAAGATTGTCTGCGCTTGGCAGACAAGGAGGGGGGAAAACAAAAACAAGCCTAACGTGTGTTTGAGACCACCCGAGGGAGAGGCCAGGGCTGCAGGGGTGCATGGAGACACCCCAAGGGGGGACAGGTGGTGCCTCTCCCTGGCCCCCTGCCAGTGTGCCCAGGGCCGTGTCTGTCCTTGGTGAAACTGGCTGCCGCCTGGTGGGCTCAGGGTCCTAGGCGCCCCTCCCCCTCCGCCTGATTCCTCTCTCTAGCTCTGGTCATGGATCCCGAACAATTGTCTGTGAGGCTAATGATGCTTTCAGAAGGAAGCCCTTGTCCTGCCGTTCGATTGTGTGCGGTTCAATCAGCCTGCTGAAATTGCTCTAACTTATCTGCCTGTCCTTCTTAAAAAAAAAAAAAAAAGAAAGAAAGAAAGAAAAATACCAAGTTCATACTGTCTGTGGGTCTCAGCAAGCGACAAGTGTTCCCAGTATCTTTTCCAAAGCACAAGACATAATTACATGCGGTCTTGGGCCACAATGGGGGGGTGCTGGGGTGGGGGTCCCCTGGGAGGAGGAGGATGGGTGGTGATAACGTGTCCACGGCTGAGCAAGTTTTGTTGCCTGAGGCTTGAGGCAACCACGCCACTCTTTATCATCAAATTTGAATCTTTTAATAAAATTAAACAGCCTGAAAAATGTTCCTGCCAGTTATTAAAGTCAACCGGGGGATTATGATTTGAAGGACAGGAAGGGAAGTGTCTTCCAGAGGAAGAAAATGAAACCAGTGGAGATAAACACTGGCTCTCTGCCACGAGCCCTGAGCAGGCACTGTGACCAGGCCCTGTGCTGAGCGCCACAGGGGCTTCCAGCCTCCCAAGTCTGCGCAAGTTGCCTCCTGCCCCAGGCCCTTTGCACATGTCACTGCGCCTGCCTAACAACCCTTCCCCCACATCCTTAGAAGCTTGGCTTGTTTCATTCTCGTCTTAGACCACATGTCACCCCTTAGGTGACGTCCACCATCAGCATCACCCCCCAAAGCAGCCTCCTTTTCCCCCCAGTCTTCCAGCTGACCCATCACTGTTTTATAATTTGTACGAAGCCCCCTGATCACTGTCCGAAGGGATGACTTCCATGGACGCGGCAAATGAAAAAGGGAAAGACCACATCAGCCACCAGACCCTTGCCAGCAGAATTGGCAGTGGCCTGGTATGCAGGGAACCCTCAGGAACTATGGCTGTGTGAGCCTGGTTAACCTTCACACCAACCCATGGAAGCAGGCCACTGGTCAGGTACCGCATCCCTTGCTGGGGCCCAGCAGTGTAGGTGAGGGGTGTGGCTGCTTCTTGCCACGAGGACCCCACATCAGGCTCAGAGGGGAGAAGAGGCCCGCCCAAGGCCACCAGCCCCCCGCCCTGGTTCCGGAGCTGTTGGCGGTGGGTGACGCACGCAGAAAAACATCCCGGCTGGTGGAGGACCAGCGGCCGGCTCCAGGCTCGGGACTGAAACAGGAGGGTGGGAATGTGGGGGTCTGGGGAGCTTTTCTTGGCTCCCCACCGGGAATCCGGCCCCCCACATGCAAGCAGAGATGGCTTTAATCAAAAGCAGGGCAAGTAAAACCCACAGTTCTCATTCAAAACAAAACAAAACAAAATTAATGTTCTCCATTGTATGTTCAGTCACGTTTAAAAGGAAAAAACCCGAGCAGTTGATAATTTCACAGCGTAAGCTCCTAGGAGGGTAAACGAGCTTTTTTCTTTTTTATTAAAAAGTTTAAATTGTAGACAGCTCTCAGAGGCCCATTAACTAACAGATGCTGGTTATCAAAAGAAGTTATTTCTTTGCTTTTTCTAAGCGAATGTGTTTAATCTCCCAGCAGGGCCGCTGGCCTGAGGAGCCACGGCTGGACCTGGTGACACGGGCTCTGCCACACCGGGCCTGGCAGCGCCCACAGGACAGAGGCCTCCGGGGAGGGGGCAGCAGCTTCGGGGCAGCAGCTTCCCGACAGCACAGGGGAGGGGTCCCATGAGGGCCGCTTCACAGCTATTCCTACAGCCCAGGGGGCGGGGCTGCGCCCACCTCCAGGCTGAGCGTGACCTGCAACCCCACTGGACTACCTTCCATGACTTGGACCAAGAGCCGGTTTCCTCTCACACACAGAACGCCCTTTCCTCCTCCACCCTCCACCCTAGCCAGGGGCCTCCCTGCCATTCATGAAACCCCTCCAGCTTCGACCCTCCGGGCCTTTGCAGGGCCCCACCCCACTCATCCCCTTCACACTCTTTTCGATGTTCACCCCAGAGCACTCATCAGCATCCGGGAGTTTCCGTCCTTACTTCTCCTCTGCCTCTCTTCTCTAGAATGAGTTCCTTGACAGGGGCCATGTCTATCCTTTTCCTACCGCGCCCTAGTGTGTGGGAAGCACACAGTAGGAGCTGAATAAGCAATGAATAAAGAGATGCTGAGTCCTGACTGGCTGGAGGCTCAGAACTCAGGCACCAAGAGGACAACCACATATTCTAAGTACTGGTTTGGAATTTGGGTGTCGTTTTTCTTTCTCTTTCTCCTTCTTTTCTGTTTTGAGGAGGTGGACAGAGCAGCACCTGCAACCATAAACGTGAGCACCCCGGTGTGCTGCTAGCCAGGCTCTTCAGCGGGGGCACTGGGACAACTGTTGTCCTAGAATAGAGCAGGGCCTGATGCAGGGTCCCTCAAGAGTCTGTCCCAGGATTCTCATCTCCACGAGGCAGGGGAGACCGGGAGACCCTCGGCTTTCAGCAGGCTCTTAAGACTCTCCAACCTTTCCCCAAAACCCCTGGCCTCCGGAACCTGGGGATTCCTGGAGCCCCACAGCCCCACCCCGGGGAAACCACCCCTGGTACAGGCCTCAAAGGAGCCGACGACACATGCTAAGAGCAAGGGCGTTCAACAAGAAACTCTCTGGCAGCGCAGGCCTCTTTCCAATGAGGTCATACCTATTTTCCAGGGGTTCCTCAATAACCTGCGTCTCTCATTCCAACATTTGGTCATTTTTAACCTCTCAGAAGCAAAAAAAGTTAGCAAAGAAAGTGTAGGTGGTCATCACTTGTGTTAAAACCCACCATGTTGGTTCCGTAAGACCTGCAGAGAAGACCCATGCGTATGGAAAACGTGAACTGGTGCCGCAGGAGACAGGCTCCCGGGCTGCCGGCTGAGTGGCCGGTGGAGTGTGTCCCTCCTCAATAAACTACGGGCCGAGACAAGAAAGATACAAATCCCAGAGACAACAGCAAAGGAGGAGAGAACACAGCCAGCCAGAGGTGTCAGCCGAATTCTGGGATCTGGGAAGCTGACGGGCAGCCGGGAACGCAGAGGCAGCTCCGCCGGGTCTCCAAAGGCTCCGGGACCGGAGCCCCTAGGCCCCCGAAAGGTGAGGGAGTGAGAGAGCGGGGGGCTGAACACAGGGCGACTTGTTTCAAGTCTGCTCCAGTCTGACCCCCAAACCCTGTCTCTAACCCCTGCAGGAAACCAGAAACTTCATCGGGGACCTCTGGCCTTGGAGGCCACAGCAAGGAATCCAGCTGAGAAGTGGTAGGAGGGAGGGTGCATGGCCCTTCTCACCTTGAGAGGGCAGCCCAGGCTCCTCCGCGAAAGAAACGAGCCCAGGTGAGAAGTACAGAGGCCGGCAGGCTGACAGTCTCCGGGAGTCCATCGGGCCCTGTCCAGTGAGCGCCCGTAGACACCCACCGCCCACGTCCCACCCACACTCGTGGCTGCCCATCAGCTGGTCGGCGCTTCCCTCGTACACACATCAGTACGTGCATGGACCACCGCGCACTGAAGCAACACCTCCACGGTGACAGAGACACCGACCTGGTCCAGTGACTAGTAGGCAGAAGATAATGCAGGCAACAGACCAACGGTGACCACACTATCCTCAGTGAGAAGAATGCCTACCCTTTAAAGACCACCACGTTTCAGTCCCTCTTCCAGCACACAGCACGTGCAGAATAACAAGACAACTACAATTTCCTTAATGAAAATAAAACAGCATACGTCAACCAAGAGCAGGTGTTCTATAAGCAAATAATAGAAACTGGGAAGAATCCTCAAAAATCATAAATATCATAGAAAAATTGAAGTGGAAGAACTTCCCCTAGAAATAATTTTTTTGAAGGATTAGGAATTAAAATGTCATTAGACTTCCCAAGGGCAACTCTGGAAGTTGGTAGCCAGTGAAGTCACATTTTCAAAATTCTCGGAATAACTCCCAACCCTGATTTTTATACCCAGCAGAACTATCCAGTGGGAGAGCCCAAATGAAACACTTTCAGACATGTAAGGTTCTCGGAAAAATGACTCCCCACATCCTTCTCTCTCAGAAACTTGTTGAAGGATGTGCTCTACCAGAATGAGGGAGTAAAACAAGGAGCAGTCAGAGATCCAGAAAATGGGGGATCCAACCCAGAAAAAAGAAGAGGGTGCTCCCAAAATGACAGAGTCTAAAGAGCAATCTGTCTATAGAGAATGTAGAGCTCTCGGGGTGACCTTTCTTAAAAAAAAAAAAAATAATAATAATAATAATAATTCAGGCCCTGGCCAGTGGCTCAGTGGATAAGGTGCTGGCCTGCACACCCAAAGGTCACTAGTTCCATTCCCAGCCGGGGCACATAACCAGGTTGCAGGCCAGGTCTCCAGCCAGGTCCGTAGCTGGAGGCGGGTGAAACGCAACCATGCATTGATGTCTTTCTCCCTCTCTGCCTTTCTCCCTTCCCTTCTCTCTAAAAACAAAGTCTTAAAAACACTTTTTTTAATACATCAAAATCACAGATTACCTGCTGTGTGTGTGTACCGAAAGAATTTACACTCTGTCAGAGACCAGGGCTGAATTTAGGACAGAGCCACAGGAAACAAAAACAAAACAGTGAGATTTACCAACCCAAGAGGGAAAATGGTTGTGTATAAAAGGGAAATGTATTATCACAGGAAACACACACCTGTGAACAAAATTTCAAGGAATACTGGTCACGCAAAAGGATACTGATGCAGCCAAAATCTACACCATGACAGAGACAAGGAACGGTGTGCCTCAGATGGGCAGGAAAGAAAGGTTCTTGGGGCTAAATCCTGGTTTTCCTTAGAGGGTAATCAACAGATAAATATCTAGCAGTGAAAGATCAAGAGAAAGTAATACAACCACATTATTCAGAGATATACAGAGTTTAACACCAGAAGAAGGGGTGCCGCATGGTCCCCTCCCCCATGGGGAGGACTGGAAGCTGGTTTCCATCCTGAGACATCAGAACTGACCCTGGATCAGGCCTGCGTCCACCCACACAGGACTTTAATTTGCTCTTCTCATGATGCTCTTGGTAACTGTTCTCTAGCTTACTTCATGGTGAGGATACATACAGTCTATGTTACATATAACATACAAAATACGTCTTAGTTGCTGCAGGTAAGACTTCCAGTCCACAGCAAGCTATTAGTAGTTAAGTTTTGGGGAAGTTGCAAGTTATATGCCGACTTTTGACTACATGGAGGTTGCTGCTCTAACCATGCTACTTAAGGGTCAACTGCGTTTGGCTTTTTGTACCACGCCCATGAAATGCTTCAGTAAAAATTAAAATAAGAAAACAACCGCCACCAAACTTCTGGGGACACAGGCCCCTGCAGGTGAGCGGGACACAGGCGTTTGGAGGGGAGTAGTAACGAGGCTGCTGGGACAGGCGAGCAGCGGTGCTCCAGGGCTTGGCCAGAGTTATTTCTCCCGACTCCATGCAGTTCTGTCCGCTCTGCTGTGGGTCCCTATCGGGGAAATAACAGAGACCCCCGTGTCCACATCATGAGTACGTGGCCTTCGAGCCTTCCGTTCAGCCCTGGGGTGGTGAGCCTGCTTCCTTTGACCCAGTTCTCTAGGCCTCTCCGGTGTGTTCCAATGGCCTTGCCTCCCACGGAAAGCTGCTCGGCCGCTTGCAAGGAAAGCGAAGTGCAGCCACACACGCTTCACGGGAGCAGCAGGGCCACAGGCGGACCCCCAGGCCCGCACAAGGGAGTGGGGACGCAGGCGGTGCCGGGACCAGGAGTCGCGCACCCTCCCTGGGGCCAAGCTAAATGCAGGCTCCCTGTGAGGCAACCATTTCTAGGAACCGTCCTGACACTCCGCTCTCGTACCGGGGTGTGTGCTGTAGCCAGGTCTGTAGCACAAGATGACAAACTGCAGAAATGCACCTCCACTGAGTGTACTCTGGGCCTATCACACAGAGCGAATGACAGAGCCATCGAGAAAGTATGTGCATGTAAGGTGATCTCCAACATACATCAGTCAAAATGCAGCACACAAGACGGCGTGGGTAGGGCTGCCACTGCTAAGAAAACAAGGGGGCTGGACACGTGTGCACACCTGTGCACACACACTCACATGTGCACACCTGTGCACACACACTCGCATGTGCACAGAGGGTCTCTGGAGTCAAACAAGAAATAGGAAAACTGAGGACAAAAAAAAAAAAAAAAGAAATAGGCAAACAAGGAGTTTCCAGGGAAGGGAAAGAAGGTGGAGCTTGGAAGAAGGCTGACTTTGTACTGCGTGCCCCTGGGTCTCACATGTTGTCTTACCGTGTGCATGTGGTACTTTGCCAGAAGCAGCTAAAATTTTTTACTTAATGTGCTGACAAGATAACAGTGTGACATGGAGAACTGTCAACTGCTGCTTGGGACAGGAACCAACCACGTGGCTGACGCAGAAGCAGCCGACAGCAGCAAGGACCGGCCCATCAGTGCCGAGTGGCTCCACAGGGAAACACGGGCGCAGGCCTGGCCCCCAGCTGACACTCCCCGGGCAGAAGTGAGGGCGTTGGCCTAAACCATCCCCTCAGTCTGTTTTCTGGTGTAATATATCTATAATTTTTCATTTCAACCAATTTTCTGTCCCTAAGCCATAGTGAGTCGTGATGTGCTCTAGAATGTCCTCTAAAGCGCACCTCAAGGTTCTTAAGCCACACGTTCAAAATAATCTTACACCAAAGCATCCTTTAAATACAGCCAGGGCCCAGTTCACTGAACATAACACAGAGACAGCAGCACAAAAGTGTGTACCTTGACTCCTGGCTGATGGCTCAGTGGATAAAGGGCCGGCCTGCAAACCCAAGGATTGCTGGTTCAATTCCCAGCCAGGGCACATAACCAGGTTGCAGGCCGGGTCTCCAGCCAGGTCCCCAGCTGGAGGCAGGTGAAAGGCAACCATACACTGATGTTTCTTTCCCTTTCTTCCTCCCTCCCTGCCCTTCTCTCTGAAAACAATGAATGAAATCTTTAAAAAAACAGAAACAAAAACAAAACAAAACAAAAAACAAGCGTCCACCTCGCTGGGCAGCTTTCCCCAGGCCACTGCAGAACATGTGAGAACACGCGTGAATGTCCACTTCAGCCCAGATGCTGCAGAGATGCCTCTCCTTCCATCTGACACACGCACACTCAGCCAGACAGTCATGAGCTGATTACCTATCAGGTAACCAGAAGGTACAACTTTTTCTGCACCAACTTTCCACATGAACTCCACGTCCAAACAGGAAAGACTCAATACATCCACGAAAAGTGACGCAGAAGGAAGCCCTCCACTCCCCGAACGTTACTGTGCACTGGCGTCACAATAAAAACCCACAGCGAGGTCTCTTCCAGACCGACGGAGAGGGGTAGTGGGGTGGGAAAGGACAGCAAGAGGTGCTGACCTCCTTGTCTGCTCAGAGAGGAGGAGAAGCGAACACTTGGATCCGTCCGTGTTTCTTACAGAAGTTCCAAATGGCAGCAGTTTATAAATTGTCTTTAAAAGGAAACCCCGGGAACAGAGATGTGAGCCAAATGGGTTTTGCATTTTCCTCGCCATGGATAAGCTCCACTGAACCACTTTCCTGCCACTCCCGTTGATTAAGTTCTCAGTACCGAACAGAGAAGGTGACTTAATAAATGTTTGCTAAACGAGTGAAGGGGGAAAAGCAAGAAGTTCTTGCCCACGTGGTGTCAGGATTGGACAATAAATTCCGATCGTTTTCCCCAAGTAACAGGATCGATGGGGGAAAAAAAAAGTTCCAAATGCATGCTGGACCAGAGGGTGGCCGCTGAATTCCGTTTACTTCTGAAATCCCAAAGACCCAGCAGAGAGACGGGCAGGAATGAAAGCAAGCCCCCGGTTCATGGAAAGCAGCCCTATGGGCACTGCAGGGAGCGCCTCCGGGACAGGGTGACAACCACCCCATTAGCTTCTGCTGCGAGAAGCAACGCATCTTCGTTGCCCCAAAGCCTTGGCGACCTTGTGTTGAGGTACCTGATGTCTCTCTCTCCTGGTGGGTGCTGACCGACGAGAAACGGAAATCAAGGGTACCCTGTCTGGTTCCAGCGGACCGGGCGCTGGGTACCAGGGAAAGGGAGCTGGGGGTCCGCAGCCCGGGGCCCTCCTACGCTCATCAAAATGCAGGCGGTGCGCCGGCCATGAGCGGCCATGGGACGGCATCCACATCCATTAGCCGAATGATTAAACAGGCATCAGCCCCGCGGGATAATAAAGTAATTGGAATGGGGCATTGTCACAGGATCAATGTTTCCGGGTTTCAGAATAAACATTAGCATTTATCTAGCAGCAGAAAACTCTTAGGCCTCGGTCCTGTTTTATTCAACTGACATCTTTTAATCAAAGCAATCCATATTGTGGCAACATTCCAAGGGATCATAATTGCAAATATTTATGGCAAGTTAGATAATAGCTATATTTCTGTTGCTCGCTTTTTCTTCCTTCCCCTCAAGATCGGATGCTGACATTTCCTAATGAATTAATTCCATTAAGAAAAAAAAAATCCCAAGTAATTATATTAATTGGGACAACCTCTCATCCACCTCCGCCGGCTTCACTTTGAACTATCATGCGCAGCCTTGTGCGTAGGTTCATGTCTTCTACATTTTTCAAAATACCTCTGTAATGAAAATAAATTAGAATGAAAGCTTATCTGTCAGGGGTGCCGACAGAGGCTCAGGGAGGTCCAGTCCCTCGACACGGGGGGTGGCCTCACTGCCAGGACTGATGTTCTTGCAGGCTGAGCCTGCGACCCTGTCCGGCGGGACTTGAACGAGGCGGCGGGTTTGGGAACGTGGCTGGAGAGTCGCTTTCCCACCCTCCCAAGCCTGCCCCCCACCCAGCCTATGCTCCCACAGGGTCTGCTGTTACTGGCCCCCTTTGACAAGTTTCCTGGAGCAGCCCAACCTGATTCCAGAGGGGTCTGGACCAGCAGCTGGGCCGCTCGCCCCCTGACCCGGGCAGGCCGCCTCTGTGACGCCCATTCCAAGGAGCCGCCCTTGCACCCTCCGGGCCCCCCCACTTCCCCGCTGCCCCAGGCAGGCTGTGGATTTGCTTCCAAACTCCCCACCCCCCAAGTCATTCCCAGGAGTGCAGGGTGGAGAGGACAGGCAGTGGGAAAGCGGAAAACGCATTTCTTCACTATCTGAAGTGTGTTCAGTGCCAAAACCCAACAGCATCAGAAGGGGAGGCCTGATCTCGACAGTAAGAAGTAACTCCGGGAGGGATGAGGGTGGGCCCTGCATCAAGGACCAGCCCAGCCGACGGGGGCGGCCTTTCCCGCGGTCCCCAGAGCTGAACTGGGGCCTCAGAGGAGGACATGGGGCCTGCAGCAGGCTTCATGGAGCCCAAACCAAAGGTTCGGCAATCGCGCCCCATTTCATTTCCTGGAGGTCTCATTTCCTACTCTGCGAAACGGGACTGAGACGGCGCCCGTGGCCACAGTCATCATGAGGATGGAGTTCAGGAGCGAAGGCGCAGGACAAGCACAGGGACAGGAGGGTCACCGACAGCCACGTTCTCAAAGTCCTGTCCCCAGCGGCTCTGTCGGAGGAAGGTTTTAAAGAACAGGCCGCGCTGCAAATGTCATCCGGGTGGCGGACCTCACGCTGTGTGGGACACACAGAGGCCTGCGGGCCTGGTCAGCGCTGCCAACTGTCCAGGGAACTAAATCTGTCGCCATTTCAGCAAGAGCTGGCAGGACTCGGCGCGCAAACTCATCTTCGTCCGAGTTCTACTGAGCTCCGTCTGCTCCTCTCCTGCCACAGGGGCTCAACCGGAGGGCAGGAGTGGCCGCTCTGGGACCAAGGTACCTGGAGGGCTGCCCTTTGGTGAGCTGCCACCATCAGGTGGGAAGTGGGGCCTCGAAGGTCCCCATCGTCCTCACGTTCAAGGTGACTTTGCAGCCTCACGCCCATCTCTCTCCTTTTTCCTTATAAACCAAGGATTTCACAAACACGCCAGAACCTAAAACTCATCCATGGGCTGGTTCTCTCTAGGAGTCGAAAATGACAAGCGGGGTTGCACGTGGGCGTGGGCTCCGAGTTTGCAGAGACCTGTGTGCGCGCAACATGCAGGCACCACTGGAAAAATGGAGCTACTGTCCTGTATATATGCCGTGCACGCACGCACACACGGCTTGTTTTCAAATTAACGTGAATGGCTGTTTAGCTCCGAGGCAGCACTGCATTCAGTGATAGGAGCATGCCCCCCAGCCTGCCAGGCCGGTGCTGTTATCTCTCGGTAGCAATTCTGAGCGTGGGGTTTGTGCGGAAAAAAGAATTTAGGTTTTTGTGGATCGCTGGAGGTTCCTCGCATCTTCCCCTTCTGTTCCGGAGGCACAAGCCGTCTCTCTAGGTATCAACTGTCCACTGGTAAAAATCAATTTTGATTTTACCAGTATTTATTACTGCTGGTGCCGGCAGTTTAGACGGACGACGGAGGAAAGGCATGCAAACTAGGAGAGAAAAATGAAAGCCAGGTCCTTACGCCCACCAATCATACAGCCTGCTGTATTTACAACGTGTGTTGCGTTGCGTCGGGGGAGCTTCCGTTATCCGTTTAAAAATTCGATCAATAAAAACTTACAGGGCTCTTATTGCTTACGTCTCTTTAATACTCACAAGCTGGGTGGCAGAGGTTCTAAAACAGGGGCACCACCCTAAGGGGTCTGCAGCACCGGCAACCCACCTGCCCAGCGCCAGCCTTGCTCCAAGCTGTCTTTTCCAACCATCTGACTCTCACCCTCTCAGGGCGAGCGGACCCTGTGATAGGGCCTCATGTCCCCCCCTTTGCATGATGTTTGTTTCTTCCTCCTTCCCGGAAAGACCCTCAAACTGCATGTGCTTCTCCAGGGTCAAGACCTGGGGTGTAACAGCTGTTCAAAGTCATTCCTGGACCTCAGTGGAGCCAGCTCCTGGAGTCCCCTCCGGACACACTCTTTGCTGCCCAGAGACGAGCCCACCTCCCTGCCACGCCCCTTCTGGGGGAGCCTCCTTCTTACACTGGCCAAAAAGCCTAGCCAACAACCGTGTTCACCAAGTCCAAACCCCTAATGGGAAAGAGATTTCACAGCTAAAAGGAAGAGACAACTTCAGATTTTAAATTTTAAATTTTTAGTTACAAACAAAAGGCCCACACCCGCCCACTCAACACTCAGTCTGTTCACAGCTCCAAGCAGAGGCGACTCCCCAGCCGCTCTTCCAAGTCACCCAGGGAGGCAGCAGCCTCCGGCCAGCTGCTGTCCTGAATGAAGCTTAATCAGGACACACGGATGTGTCCTTTAAGCCTGCAGACCCCGCCTAGTCCCGTCCTGTCCCGGAGAGCTGTTTTCCCTACTTTCGGTGTAAGCCGCCCCGTCCCGGGCATGGGTGTGTGTGTGTACACATGTGTAACTACACATACAAGGTCTGTCCAGATGTTAAACATAACGAGCAGGGCTCACGCAACATGGCTGTGACCTGGCGGCAAAGGAGAGTGGACTGGAATGCACACGAGGGAACAATGCCGACCTCGCTGTGCTCCGCGGTGGGGGCAGCAGACGCTGCTGAGCGAGCGTGTGCACTGTGCGGTCGTCGCATTCAAAGTGACGAGGAGAGCTACGAACCTGCACCAAATGTTGCATGGAGCATGAACACCCCTCCCCGGAAAGCACTGGGGTGACGCAGAAGGCCCCAGAGCTACGGGCACCTGGTGATTGGCAGGTTCATCACGACAACACATCTGCTCACGCGTCACGTCTGGTGCGGTTTTCTGGTGAAACATCCCATTACCCAGGCCACTCAGCCCCCTACAACTGAGATTTGGTGCCCTGAGAAAGGCCTTTCCCCAAAAACTACCATCACCTTCAAAAGAGGAGAGGTTTCAGACCATCGGTGAGATTCTGCACAATACAACAGGCCAGCTGATGGCGATTAGAACTGTGAGGTTGCAAGGTGCCTACTTTGCAGGGGATTGAGGTGTCACTGTCCTGTGTACACTGTCCATTGTGCCTTTAATAAAAGTCTCTAGTTTTCGTAATACATGGTTGCACACCTTCTGGACAGACCTCTTACATATTTTCTCATGCGTAGGGTGCATTTCAAAATCAAATTTCCAATGACAAAATGATGATGATGAAAGTAAATCCTCCCATGCAGCAAATGTGACAAAATGACAAAAGAGTTTTTAATTTTGGGGATTTATTTTAATTTTTTTCTTTTAAAGATGCTACACAAACAGAACTGGATTGGTCTTTCATGGCATAAAATGACCCCACAGACCAACTCTCCGTTACTACGCGATGACGACTGTCAGAAGAGCTGCTCTCCCCACCTCGCTGCTGGGTCCCCTCTCCTAGTCCCCCGCTGCCCCTCATCCTGACCTGCTCGCCGATCCTGACCCCCGGCGGGGACCACGGGAGCCAGGTCGGGGCCCGGCCCGGCCCGAGCAGGCAGAGCAGGACGGGGAAGAGCGTCCTGGCAGACCGGCTGCGCTACCCTGTCAGAAAGGGTCACACGGAGCTGACTGCCACTACCACCATCGCCTTCCCGATAACGGATGCTAATTATCTGCACAGAGGAATCTGTCCCGGGCGCTGGTCTCCAGCGTTCAGATGGACCACACGTCCACACACACGTATGCAGAGCCCAGAGCCGCCCGAGACAGGGGCCCCCAGCACCCTGGCAACAATGCCAGCTTCAGCCATCTGCACCATCAGGTCGCAGGGGTGGTTTCAGGCCACAGCGTTAATTATATACTCTTGTGACAAAAAAGAAAACATGAGATGAAACACGTTAAATAAGTTAAATATGCATTAAATGTCTCTGAATAACAGTTAAATCTCACTGCAAGAACCAACAGTAATTCAGCTTGGTCCCTTTAGGAGAATGAAGCATCGCCCTTCCCCTCTGAAGTGCTGGGCCGTGGGTCAGTCCCCACTCGCACCCACCCTGTTCCCGTCTGATGCTACCACAGCACAAGTCTTCTCCACGTCTAGCCGTGGCCACCGGTTCCCAGGCACTGACAGCCTGGGCGGCACGTGGGCCCGCAGCCGGGGAGTGAGCGGGCAATGTGGGGGCTCCAGAGGGGGCGGCCATGGGGGCTCCCGCTCCCCGAGGGCCAGCACCGCCAGGCGAGGAAGCGTGTGTTGGGACAGTGATCCAGTAGCACGGGCCAAGGCTACACGTTTACAGTGACACTTACAACATGCCGTAATTCTTTAGCCACGGGTGCCCTCACGGTTAACAAAGATCATTCTTTTCCCCAATCTGTACTATACATTTTAACTTTCTAAAAGATCGTTATATTATGTTACATTTGTGTGTGTGTACTCGCACGCGCAGGGAGGGGTAATTTAAAGGCAAGACCTGTGAGATGTCATCATACGTTAATTTCTTTTTATACATGGTTATGATAAATTTAAATCCCGTGACATGGCGGACCCACTGATCTCGTCGACCCCCCTCGCCTGACGCCTCTACAAGGCGATCTTCCCCACGATGACCCCAACGATGAAGGACAGGACCACCAGCGCGAGCAGCCGGGTGCTGAGACCCTCCTCCTTGCCCACCGTGGCGAGCGCGGGGCCCGGGCTGCTGGTTGGCACTGTCTTCCTCATCCGCAGTCCGTCTTCCTCCTGGGGACAAAATCGCGTATCAACACAACCCTCGCACCAGAGTGGGAACCAGCGAGCAGCTCAGCCTTGGACCATGGGAGAGGGTCCACCCTCCTCCTCCAGAAGCCTGTGAGGGGCTGGCTTGAGTCACTACAAAAACCGCCCCTTTGCTTCCATCTACCCGACACTGTGCTGCCAGTTACCTCTTCCCACCAGCGATCCCAGCAGGGAACTCCTTGGTTCCCAGGGGTTCACAGAAAAAAGCCCTGAAAAGGGTCCAGCTGGGCCCACCCACCTTTTTAGCCACACCTTCTAGCTATTCCTCTTCACCTGTAGCTGCCGCCCCCGCCCCCCCAACAGGCTTCCTCCTCCTGGGGTGGGCTTCTGAACCGGCAGGCACCTCAGCGTGAAGATAAAAACACAAAAACACAAGCAACCTCAGGGTAGGGCCCTGGGAACCTCCCATGGGAGGGCTGGGCACATGGTGGTACCTGAGGGCTGTGTGCGGACGGTGGGATTTTCCCCTCCACGTGGCATGGCATTTGGAGTATTAAAACATGGCTAAACTTGGTACCTGCATTTCAACTATTTCCTAGGTGATGCCTGAACGTCCCAAAGAGGCAGCACCGTTTTTCCCGTACATAGAGAGACCGGGCCGCATCTCCCCCAGCTACCCAGGAGCGTGGGAACAGGGCCTCCTGCTGCCGCACCGCCAGGCTGACGCTGCACCACACGCCACACACGGGCACCAGCCTCTCTCCAGCACAGCCGCTGGCGGCAGCTGCAACTCTGGTTCACCCCTGAACCCCACCCACCAGCTACACTTTCCTTCCTTCTCTCCCCTCTTTTGTCACACCCCCCAGGTGTGAGACCAGAGGTCTCAGAGGTGGCCAGCAGCCATCCCACCACGCCGGCTCTCCAGGCCTGGACGGCCCACTCCTCACTCCGGCTGCCTGTCTGCACCAGTGCCTGTCTACACTGGTGCCCATCCACACCAGTGCCCGTGCCCCAACCCCCACAGCTAACAGGGTGCTGCCTGAGGGCAGGGCCGCTCCTATCTGTCCCACAGTGTTGACATACTGTAGGGCCTCAGGAAATGCGTTCACCAAGTAAAAGAATGAGAAAACGCAGAATAAAAATCCATGTTTGGCAGGATAAAGAATCTTCTAATGTCAAGATGGGTCTGATGATATTTTAATGATATTCTGCTCATGGGGCATGGCCAGTATCGCTGCAGTGATGAATGACCAGTGCTATTCGATTAACTTCGGAAAAAATGGGCACAGTAAAATACAGCGTTTACTTTATTGGGTTTATATAGAAGCTATTTCTACCTATTTATCACTTTAAACGGCACAGAACTGTTCCTGAAGAGAAATACACTCAAGAAGCAGCTTTAAGTGTATCTTAGATTTTTAGCCCAAAAGTAAAGTAGGAGCATCCTAATTTCTCCGCTGAAAGAGGAAAGGCAGGCCCCTGCGAGGAAGGGGAGCTGTTTCCTAGGCCCAAAGGGCCGACCATCCTGTGTCAGATGGAGGAGGAGGAGCCAACGGAAACCAGTGTGTTTCCAGAAGCTGGAGCTGCAGAGGCTCAAGAGGGAACACCTAGGCCTGGGGGGAGGGAACAGGTCAGCTCTGAAACTCAAGCTGACCCCTGCGATCAGAGGATCCGAAATGTTCTCTTCAACACCCGTCTAAAACGGACGCAGGGAGAGCGGGCAGGGGCCACGGTGGCGTCCGGGAGCGCGTGCCGGGAGGTGCGGGGACTGGGCTGGACTCCGCTGTCGCTTCCCTCGCAGCACAGGCCACGGGCCAGAAGCAGCGGCCCTGCCCCCGCCGGACACGGCTTCGCCTCCCACCACTTCCACCTGGCTGCCCTGCCCATGCCCTGTCCCTTAGCTCCTCGCCGTGGTCCCAGTCTGAGGACGGCCTTCCGCTCGGACCTATTTGGAATCTTAAGTCAGAGTTACACCTGTGCTCAAATGGGGTCCAGGGGAGAATCCACCCTCTTCAAAGACTTTCTCATCCAGTGGGGATGGAGTGTGGGGGTTAAACTGTAAATTCCAAGGAAGCATTGCTGTTTTATTTTTGGTCTCAAATCTTGCGAAGGGTGGAAGGTTTTTTTGTTTGCTTGTTTACAAGAGGGAAGGGTTTAAACAGCTGTGAAACTTCATGTTCTGGATGGGGCGGGGAAGGAGCTCCCACAGCCTGCAGGGCCTGCGGAAGCACCGAGTCTCACACCAACGGCCCTGCCGACTCAGGGGCACCGAACCGTCCCCCCCAAGAGCTGAGCGGAGGGGCCGGTGCCCTGCGGGTCTGAGAAAAGGAAGCGCCGTTACCTTGATGTGTCTGTTCTCTTCCCGCAGCCTCTGAACCTCACTTTGCAGCCTCTTACATTCTTCCATCACCTTTTTAACTTCAGTGTCGTCCAGAGAAGAGCTCAGAGACTTAGACACCATGGGTGTTTCTGTCTTTGGTGCAGTTGTGGATATAATTTTATTTATTTCTACATCATGCTGTTCAGAGATAAACGAAAGCCCAAGTGTCACCAACTGCACACAGTAAAGCGGCTCCCAGCAAACACACACTCGGCAATGTCTCGCCCACACTGTAAAATGCCACGGTTTCTTCTAAAATGGATCACTTTATCTAGTATCTTAATAATCTAAAGCAACTGGGCCCCAGAAATCATGGACAAGGACAAATGACGAAGTTCGGCTGAGCCTACACGTCAAAGGAAGAGAAAAAGGGCTTGTGTCTTGTGCTATCAGACTCCCACCACGCAGAAATTAGCATACGGTAATTGTGCAGATGCAGGAGTCATTAGGCACAAATGACTGTCACCGGGAAGATGTGCTGGGCGGGAGCTGGAGGCCAGGGAGGGCCCAGAGTGCGGTTTGTCCGTGAACTTGGCGCCTGGAAGCCAGGAAGAGGGAACAGGCAGCATCCACCATGGGCCAGTCTGGGGATGCTGACCAGGGTGGGTCAGCGAGGGGGAAGGCAGGAGGGAAGGCCTGGGTGTGCCAGGGGGGAGGTGAAGTGCCCAGGAACCACTCATCCCGGGCCACCCCTTCCTCTCCTGATGGTGACGGGAAAGCTGTTTGAGGCCCCGTCCACGCAGCTGCCACCACACACAGGGCAAGGACCGCACACAGGCCCTGCAGCGCCCCACACCACCCGTTGCTGGGCCTACTGTGCGAGTCAAAGGGGGCGTAATGAGAGTTCCTAACTGGCCGGAAAGAGCTCGCCTGGCGCAAGTGCCACGTCGCCCGGCACAGGCCTGCGGTGTCCCTGGAGGTTGTCAGGGAAAGTGTCCGCAGACGGTCTCGGAGCACTTCCACCCCGGAGTCCAGCCACGGACAGCCAGGGCCGCTGGTCCTCCGCCGAGGCTGCAAATGGTGTTTGCAATGCAACTCAAGGGTTCCTGACGAGGCTGACGGGGATCCACATTAGCACTTCCGTCTTCTGTCCTCAGTTGGTCACAGCCAGGGCTGTGCAGGCCGGCCCTCGGTTTTACACAAAGAAAAGCGATGGCAGCCCGGGCCTAGCCCCTCAGGGAACCTGTGGCGCTGTCACAACTAGGGTGCTGTTGAGCAGGCGGAGGCATACCCAGGCCAGCCCCATGGCAGAGCAGAGCCTCCGGGGTGCCCGTCCCAGGCGGAGAAGGCCTCCTCTACCAGCAGGTTCGCCAGAGGAAGGAGGAATCTGGCGGAGGGGCGCTGAGGGACCGGGGGGACCAGGGTCCTGCAGGCAGGCCTTAGGACCACAGAAGCCCCGACGAGTTTACCGCCTGTCTGTCAGGAACCGTGATAAATGGTGGATGACTCTGGTTTAGTCTTACCCCCAATTCAACAGCAAGCCTAACCTTGCCCGGTCAAAGACGTTCTTTGGGATTTATAACACTTCAACAGCCAACAGGTTGCACTTTGCAAGGGGGAAAATTGTTTCAATTAGTTGTCTTCCTGCAAGTCTTTCAAAGGCTGATTTCATGAGGCTCCACTTATTTGTCAACTTCAGCTTTTAATTTTTTCATACATCAGAAAGAGGAAAATAATTTGCCAACTTAAATCTGGGTTTTGCAGGAGATGGTATGCAAATAAGTATCAGCTTGCAACATTCAATTATTGTTAACTATAAACATACTTACTGGTTTATCATTTTCTGCTGGCAATTCAAACACACATCTAAGTTTTGAATCCATAAGGTCTTCCGGTTTTGCCTCCTTCCACTAAAACAATTTAAATTTAATAATCAGGATGTTATAAAGCTGCTGGAAGAATAATTTTCTTCCTATAACTGACAATTTCAGAAAAATACTCTTAATGAGAAAGCCCTGATGTATAT
Organism: Noctilio leporinus; assembly: GCA_004026585.1. Lineage (NCBI taxonomy): Eukaryota > Metazoa > Chordata > Mammalia > Chiroptera > Noctilionidae > Noctilio > Noctilio leporinus. Next base: position 139,829 of record PVIW01002850.1, read on the forward strand.
CAAGTAAAGAACTTCAGTCTGCTGAGATGTCAGGATTTCCACTTTCATGACAAGACTAAATGCACTGGCTTCCCTGAAACTTACGCACCCACGCCCCAGCCTCGCGGGCTCTCCTGAAGGAAACCACGTCCTTCAAGGGCGCGTCCTGCTCCGAGGGGGTGCATCCCACCTGGGCGCAGCTCTGGGACCCCACTACCGGCCCCGACGGCACGGTAGCTAGCGAGCCCCTCTCTGTGGCTCACCCCAACCCTGCTCTGTCCTTGCGGACACTTCCTAGCTAAGGCTTGCACTGGAGGACGTCCTCCTGGTTTGCTCTCCCTCCTCCCGGGAGTGGAGAGTGGGGTTTGGGGTGCTCTGACAACTGCAGACCAGCGCAGCAGGAACACGGCAGAGAAGGAACAGCACCCCGCCCAGACCCAGGGCCATGCAGGAGGCAGCCAGAGCAACTCAGGCACCGAGAGGCAAACGTGCAAAACTGCCAGGACGGAAGCCGCCAGGGCACAGCATGCCGCTCAGAGGGCGCCAGAGGCTGTTCAACCAGCTGGGGAATGTCCGGGGAGTCATCCCCGAAGACCTGCAAACAAGACTGCATCTGCCCCTATGCACATGCGCACGCATACGGCATGGAGCACCGGACAGGGGCGCAACTGGACTCGGAGGCCACCGGGAGGAAGACGGCTGGCGGGCAGGACGGTCACGTGGCCTCCGGCGAGCAGTGCAGGCTCCTAACCAGCCGTGAGGGGCAGAGGTTCTGACCCTGGGGCAGCCGGCCATCACCATCCTGCCCAAGTAACACAACTGAGTGTCGCCACGTGGGGACAAATCAGCGTTGAACGCCTTGTAATACGATGCACACACATCACCTACGGACTATCCTTGCCCCAAAACCTGTAACCTGCGTTTCATGGCGAGGAAACACCCGGACAAGCCCGGAATGTGGGGAGCCCAGACGTCCACTGGCCTGGGCTCCGGCCCTGAAGCGCAGACGACAGGCACGGCTGCCAGGGTGGGGACCGAAGGCCTCCAGGAGCCACTGGCAACGCCGAGACGTGGTTTCCCTGCTGGATGAAGGATCACCGTGCAGTCCTCAGCTGTGCTCGCTAACGGTACTGGCTGTGTAAAAGACTGTCCTCCTTCTGAAGCAGTAAGGGGTGAAGCCTGCATCTTACACTCAAGTGATTCAGTGGAAAAGAAAGTGTATGACAGAAATGGCGTGACTGTGGCCAAATGTTCGATGATGTGTTGAGGTAAAGGTGATGGGAGTGCTTAATGTACCACTTTTCCAACTTCCTATGTATTAAAACAGAAAGGACAGCATTTTAAAGTAGAGAAAAAGCACGAGGCTCTCTTTCATTAACAGTGGTTGGGTTAAGTATAACCAAGGTGCAGGTAACTTTCCGTTTCTGTATTTCCACACCAGTACAGGTCCACCTCTCACGACCACCTCGGAAACGCAGAAACGAGCCTGCGGGAGGCGAGCCTCCCCGGCCAGCGCCCGCACGCAGCCCGTGCCCCGTCAGGAAGCCATGCAGCGCGAGCCAGGCAGCACCCACGCTCAGCCAGCCCGCCCCTCGGGCGCCCCGCCGACCACGGGCGCACGCGTGCTCTAGGAGACGAGGGACGCGGGGCGCCGCAGGGGCGCTTCTGAGAAGGAAGACGGCTCCCATCGCGGCTCCCGCTCTCTCAACCCCCAAATGGTGGCTTCCCCTTCATCGTTGGGCTCACTGCCCAAAAGCTGCCGGTCTGTTTCCTCTTCCCAGCAGAGGAAACGCTGGGGCACAAGGGGACTGTGCATGGAGCAGGCCCTGGTACCAAATTCTGAGAGAGCGTGAGTCTGGAGGGCCTTCCTCAGATGACCCCGTCCCTGGTCTGGTGGGCAGGCTGGGGCAGGGTGAGGGGACGCTGAGGGAACCCCCGCCCTCCTTCCCAAACCAGGAGGCCAGATCCCCGCAGAGGGGCCTGCATGGGGCTCCCGCTCCCAGCCTGGGGACGCCTCCCCGCTTACTCAGACTGGAACACACCAGCTCCGCAACTTCCACGACCCTCCTTTTCCCAGGAAAATTGGTAATACCACACCACTTACATTATGGAAATAAGTCATCTTATTTTTATCAAAATTAGAGCTAAACATGTATTTAAGCAAAAAAAGAACAAGTCTAAAGAAAAAGAAAAGGAAAAAGAATCATGCTTACCAGAACCAAGCGAAAAACAAAAGCCATACAAAAACCCGTAAGGACCAAGCACCTTGGGCGGTTGGCTCTCGCGCCCCTCCGTGCCCTGGAGGCCTTGCCTGCAGCGCCCAGGACAGGAAAGGGAGAGAACCCACCACCATTCTAGAGACAGCCCGTCCTAATGGGGGAAGACAGAGGCAAAAGGCCAGCGAAAGAAGAGTCTTCTGAAGAGTTGCAGAAAACGTTCAAGGCAAAGCTTTAGAAAAACCGCAAAGGCAATCAAAGCACAGGCTTCCCTGGAAACACCCCCCGGAAACAATCTGGACGCAGGACAGGCATGCACCCCCAGCTCCAGGCCTAACAGCGGGGTTACGGAAAGTAAGAAGCGCTTAGTACTTACTACTGCTTCCATATCAGAAGTGTCAGCTGGCGCAAACATAGACTGAACCATAAACTTGTGTTTACTTTTCTCACTGGGGTCATATTCGAAAGGCTGTAACATCACTGAGAAAGAAAATAGTTCATTAGGAGGGTCAAACAGGTTACCAGCAGCCAGTGTTCACAGTTGTCTTTTGGTGGTAAAGCGGTTTCCCAGGTCCCCTCTCTGAGCCCCGGGTGCCCCTCGGAGGTGAGCGGGCATGAGGACCAGCATCTCCTCCACTCTCTCGGTCTCAGACCTGAGGAGGAACAGGACAGGGCAGAGCAAATCCCAGCCCAACGACAGCACACCTGACAAGGGTCTCCGGCAGCCCTTACAGAGCAGGCGAGCCAGGAAGAAACATCACAGACTTGTTCTGCTCAAGAAAACACACTCAAATCATCTCTTTACAAACTAAACAGAATCATCCGGGACGTGTGAAGAGCTGTGATGCCTCTCTCCACCCTCCGTCCGGTAGCGAGGCCATCCAGGGACTGTGTGAAATACCGTTCAGACAATGAACACCGCCCGGTTTCACAGGCAGCGTGCTCCCGCCCTCCTCTCCCCAGGGTCAAGGGTCTCCCCCAGAGGTTCCCTGGGAGCAGCACACCCCCAGCACTGAGGGAGGTGCCCCTGCTCTGACTGGCTTCCTGACCACCCACCCCAGCTCCTTAAACGGCAGCTGCTTTCACATCCAGTGCCTGCTACGTGGCTGGGCCTAACGCGCACCTAGTTCCAGTCTCTGAAGCAGGCCACTGCCCGCGCAGGAAAGGCCCCCGTGATCCTGACCGCTGAGAGCCAAGTGAACAGAGCGGTCCCCGAGTGTCAGAAACCCGGCTCTGTGCTTCAGGCCCATCGTTAGCCAGTGAATCCTGAAGGGGCAGGTGCTGCTGCAGAGGAGACCCTGACCCTTACTTTCAGGAGACGAAAACGAAGCACAGAAAGGCCCCGCCATGGAGAAGCTGGCGCTCACACGGAGGGGGAGGGGGCCTGCCTGGACAGCCTGGCCCCGTGTCCTCCCCGCCTGCAGGGCCTCCAGGCGCCTTCCTCTGCGTACTCACCCCGTTCTCTTTCCCTTCAGCCCCATCACACGGCTTCCAGGTCCTTCCTCTGAAGCCTCACCATCAACCCGCTCAGCAGATAAAGGGCAAGTGCCCTGAGTTCACAAAGAAGATGGAGGAGTTCAGCAAAGTGCCCTGACTGCTCAAGGGCCCGACGTGAGGGAGACAAAGAGCCAATCGCAGCCAGGCACCCCTTCTGCCCCACGGGCCTCTCAGCTTAACATGGGCTCCCCACTGCACCCCAGCACACCTCTTAACAGAGCCACCCCTGACAGAAGAGAAACACACAGACTCCCACATCCATCCCGGGGATGCAGGGGTCCCTTCTATGCTGCAACATCTGGAGACGCAGCCCTGCGAGTGCGTCAGTGGGCGCGGCCACCCAGGCAGCTCCGTGGCCCATGTCCCATCTGAGTGCTCTGCGCGCAGGGGGCCTGGCGGGGAGGTGTCTTCCGGGCAAAAACTAGTAAACGTGCAACCCTTTTAAAATGTGCATGAGACCCCATGTCAAGATGACTATAAGGGGTAGCCTGAGTACCCGAGACCCACAGGGTGCCCACCAGCAGGGAGCATGGCCCGTCGGAGAGGAGGCAGGTGCAGACGCGGCTGCCAGGCAAAAGCGGCCCTGCTGGCAGCTCCGGGCCGGCAACCCCGGGCTGGCGAGAGCTCTCCCAGGCGACCTGGGCTGCGCGACCCACCAGCAGGTGGACACCAACCCGCTTCTGGAAGCTGTGTTCCCACAGAGCCCTCCTGCCCCGGGCACCAAGGGGGTAATACCTGATAACCTAAGGAGTCGATGTGACCTTCCTGGACAGGAACTGTCCACCTTCACAGCCTTCAGCTACCGCCAGGTTCATGTTCATTTTTTTAAAATGAAAGTGAATTAGGTTTTGAGAGTTTTGGGTTTTGCCCGGCTGAGGCAATGTCACGCTCTGGGGTTTTTCTGGGCGGGATGGAAGCCGAGTGTCCCCACCTCCCCTGACGTTCCGCAGGGCCTGCTCCTGAGGCAGAGCGCGGCCCCTTCCCAGCAAGAAAAGCCGCTCCTGCCCCTTGCAGAGCACAGGGGCTGAACCCCACTACTGCCCAGACGCTGACAGCAGCCACGAGACGCTGCTGAGAGAAGCGGGTTCTGTCACTCACGCTGCACTGGGTCAAACACACAGGATCAGGACTGCTGGGTCCAGGAGCCTCTGGCCTCCCCAGCGGAACCACTCAGGAAGCTCTGCCCCTTCCTCGGGGCTGCGCAGGGGAGAGAAAGGCAGGAGGCCTCTGCCTGGCTGCAGCCAGCCACGCAGGGGAGCAGAGGCCCCCGGCAGGCCCAGGCCGCTGCCAGCTGCCCCACCTGGTGCCTGGTCAGTGCTCCCCCCACCCTGGTTTTGTCCCCAGAGTCAGACCTCCACAGCACAGTTTGCCAGCAGTTATCCGCAGAACCCAAGGGTCCCGCTGTGGGTGACCCATGAAGTGAAAGCCACGGCCGTGAACATGCCAAGACATTATGAACCTTCTGGTCTGTGTTGACATTCAGTGGTGGTGTTGGCCCCAAAGCCACGTGAACGCCAAGCAGGGAGCAGGCCGTGGGGCTTGCATCAGGCCCTCCTGTAAGGACGCCCTGGCGGTGCAGCGGCCACTCTGCCCGGAGACCCTGACTGCTGCCTGGCCAGAGAGCAGAGCCAGGCGCTGTCTTGTGGACTTGAAAGCCAAGCTTCTCCAGACCTGGGCGCGGAGGAGACACGTTCTCCATGTGGATGGAGTGTGATCTGCTCACGGAAAACGACCTCCAGCCGTGGTGGCCGAAGACAGAACCAGGCTCCTAAGCAACCGGGGCGGCCTTGGGAAACCTACGTCTGTCACCAAGAGCTTCACTGCCCTCAGCCCTCAGAGGTGTGTCCTACGAGCTCAGGGCAACAGTAAGGAACGGGGCTTTTCCGGTGACGCAATGAAATGCGCAGAGCTAACAAGTCACACCATCCAATCACACTTAAAGGGACCAATGCGTTCCAGGGCGAGTCCCAACAGCCCGCAGCCCCCGTCTCAGGCCCCACGCTGCCCTGGACATGAGGGCCGTGTCCCGTCAAGTGCAGCTGCAGCATCCAGGGGTGGCACCCACGATGACCTGGACGGCAGTTAGAATACTCTTCCCGTTCCAACTCCACAGGCTGGGTTAAGAGTGGTTTTCCTTCGCACTCTTCATTAAACCTGCACATCGTAATAGACTGTCTCCTATTAAGCAAAACATGTTAAATAACACCAGTCCTCTCACTGAATTTTTTGGATGTAATTGATGTATTAATGTGATTACAAAGTGAATTAATACTTTTTTGGATTTCTCTATTTAACTTGCAATGTGACGAATACTGATACAACCCACGAACAAAAATGTTCTTGGGTCTTACAATTTGCCTGCGCCCCCCTCGCAGCGGGGGCTGAGACCACTGCTGCCAGGGCCCTGCCCCACCCTCAGCACAGCTGCAGCCGGGGCACCCAGCACCCAGTCACCACAGTGCCAAGCGGGAGCCTGCGGGAAGGTCACCTGCACGCAGACCTCCTCGTTCAACACGCAAGCAAGCAGGCTGGTCCCAGAGGCAACCCATCTGCACCCTCAGGGAGAACTGGGGACAGCCAAGGTGCAGGCGAGCTCACAGCCCTTCTGGCCCTGACCGGCATGGATCCCGACATGGAAGGCCGCAGGTTCAATTCCCGGTCAGGGCACATGCCTGGGATATGGGTTTGGTCCCAGACATAGAGGAGGCAACTGATGAATGTTTCTCTCCTCTTTCTCTCTTCCTTCCTGTCTCTAAAAACAGGTGTCCCCTCTGCAAAGGTGGGTCCATCTGCCATGCAGACAGGGATGCCCAGCGAGAGTTGAAACTTTGGCCTGCTGCTCAACTGCCAGGAAGCTCAGGGGTGAAGGTGGGCGCCGGGCCTCTCCACCACAGAATGACCTGCCCGCCACCTACCAGCTCTCCTTTCTTCCTGGGCTCCCTGGTCAGCAAGCAGGAGCAAGGAGGCCAAGGACTCCCAGACTGTGCAGCTTCCCACCCTGCTGGGCGCCGCGGTGCCCGCACCTGCTCACCACAGCCTCCCTCCCCCCAGGTCGGCCACCTCAGCCGCTGTCGCCTAACGTCCAACTCCGCGGGCTCAGCCCTGTTAGCTGGGACTTTATGGGAACACGACAGAATAAATGCTGTTAATCGTTTGTTCTTTCAGCTCCGTACATGCAAATTGTGACAGAAATTATGTACTTTTTCCATGACAGGCCATAAAAGAGCTTCCCATTAACTTAATTTATTTCACTTGAATACCAGAGACACTGATGATAAAATCCTCTTAAATGAACCATCTAGCCTACTTTTAAAATGTATCTGCTGATGTTACATTCAAAGAAGCCCGTTTCCCAGGAGACAGCGTGGAGCCCGGTCCCCACCCGCCACACAAGCGCCCTGTGCCGTGACTCCTGCTGCTCTCCGGGTGGCACAAGTGGGTCCTGTTAGGAGAGGGCCTCTGGGTCAAAACACACCGGATCAGAGACCAGGTTCCCTTCAGGAGAAGAAACGCGGACTCTGTATGTTATTTCTCACACACGGAGAAATGATGACTTGATTAAATGCAGCATCAAAGCTAAGTCACACATCATTTTCATCTGCATCATGATGGTCACAGAGCTAGTCCACCGAAGTCTAACGAGCACCACAGCACATGCTTTATTATTACTTTTTAATCTCAGAATCTTATCTGCAAAATGTCTCTCTCCTTGTTTTACACGACCGACCTCCGCTCAGGCCTCGTGGACGCCTAGATTCTCCAGCTCAGAGTCCAATTCCCTGTTTCTTTCTTGACCAGGTCCCCCCGGCTACAGGGCCCCCAAACCCCTACCAACGACACCTCCCCCAGCACAGCCTCGGCCCCGTGACCCTCCTCCGCTCAGACCCTCCTGCCTCGCAGTCCCATCCGCACAGGCTGGCTCTCTGCAAGCGCCTGGAGAAGACCCAACAGCAGGTCCGACAGGTGCGCGCCCCGGGCCATCTCCACTTCCGTGCTGGGGGTCTGTCGTGACCAAAGTCACCTCGTACCCTGCTGACCCTGCCCGGCATGTTCCCTGTTTGGTCCCCCTGCCCTATTCACACTTCAATAAACAACACCTTTCGGGGTTTAACCTACTGCCGACTCTGAGACCTTGCGCCTGAGTCACCTGCAGAGCTCGCAGGCAGGTCGGGTGTGGCCTGGGCACACGCGTTCCTCACATGTCCCAGCAGCTGCTGATGCAGCCGGTGCAAGTCCAGGAATCACAGCTGGAGGACACATGTTACACGGCTCCCCGTCACACTTCCTGGGAGAGCCTCGTTCCCTCTGCGCACATGGTTTGGTGCTCACACCCCTGAGCTCCTGCCTACATGTGTGCCTTTTCCACCTCGTTCTGGGCACTAGCCTGCAGCTCTTCACTGGCTGACGGATGTGAGCCCTCTTCCTTCCAGCACTCTCGCTCCCTCTAGAAACCTCCCAGGGGCAGCACACAGAGAGCAGCCGCCTCTGACCCTCCACCCGCCGGCTCCTCCGATCCTGCTGCCTGAAGCTACTCCCTGTCCTGCCTGCCTTGTCAGACCCAGCTTCCAGGCCTCTGGTCACCACGACTGTCCTTTCCCTTTCCTTTCACACAGCCTGTGTATCAAAGGGCTTGCTCTCCACCGAATGGCATTCTCGATATAACGCATTGTTCCACGGCTTTCAACTGATCAGAAACAAACTGGGGCTCAGGACTGGCGTAAGCTGACTAGCGCTACCACGTGTGGCAACCTAATCCCAGCCTGAAGTGAGGAGGCGCGACGCTCGCCACCCTGTGCGCCCTTCCCATGACTCGACTGACGCTATTCTTCAGGGTTCTCCAAAGCTGAAGACGTCACCACTGCCCTGGACTTCGGCCTGTTCAGGGACCCATGGATAGAACTGTGAGTCTGCAGGTCAATCGTTCACTGTATCTATGCGTCAGTAAGTTAAAACCCAACAGTCCCCGCGTCCGTTACAGTCCCGCACAGCCCGTCTCAGCCAGCCCCTGGCTGCCAGTCCGCGTGCAGACGACACAGCGGGCAGGGGGGCGCACATGGGCTCTGATCAGAGAAAAGTCTCGTTCCCTCTTTTTTGTAAGTATCTTTAAAAACACACGTCTCTTCCCAAACTCCAACCTACTTCCTGGCTCCTGCAAACACCCCATCGCGGAATACAACACAGCCTTTTCCGGGTCGCCCTCGTGTTAGGAGCACAGTGCCCGTTACATCCACCTCAGTGAGACCCAGAGAGGGACCCCCACAACGGACGGCTGCAGCATGGAGAGCGGTCTGCCCTGAGGCGCCAGCCGCCCCAGGCCCCCTGCTACTCCTAACTCCCCGACCTGCTCTCCACGGCCTCCCGTCGGGCTCCCTGCTGTGGCTGCCCCTTCCTTCCCTTCTGGCCAATGACCAGTTAACGGTGCATAAACATGCAAAGAACTGTAGTAAGTGAAAAAACAGTTCTGCTGAGCTGCAGTGATCTTCAGCTAAGTGAAGGACATTTACTACATGTACCTATAAGCCCTGGTGACCCCTGAAAATGTAAAGGAAAAATCAACTGCGACATACTCATAAAAAGTGACAGAATTTTTCTTAAAAAACTTAAATATTAAGTAAACTTTTAAAAGATCTTCAAAAGTATAATTAAGCTTCATTTTTGCTGCATTTCCTTTTTTAAATAAAACCAGAATCTCGTGTGGTGTGAAAGATTAGATGCCTGTTGAGTGTGAACGTGAGCTGTTCTCACCAGAGAGGAATAAGCTTGGTTCATGAAAACCACTTATAAAATGTTTCTCTTGGGTAGGGGGGTGGGGAGAGAGGGGAGCAAAAAGGGGATGGATGTAATACAACAACAATAAAATTTAAAAAAAAAATTTTTTTTCTCTTAATCAGGCTTCGGCTCCAAAGCAAGTGACCAAGCGAACAAGAAGGCAGCTGGGAAGGTGCCCCGCCCCGCTCAGCTCTGCCGGCCGCAGCGACCGCGGGGGCCTGGCCACCCTCGGGGGCAGGCGCTTCCATTCTGCTGCCAACCACCAGCAGCGGTATCCCCTGGCTGGCTGGTCCAGGGCAAGCAGACCGCGCCATTCAACTGAGTCAGCAAACCCTTAAAAGGATTGACTATCAAGTGCAATAGTATTCAATTACATTAACTGACCAATGTTTCCATCCGAGAAGAGCTGCTGATCTTCATGGTCTGTCCTCAGGATCTCACTGGGAGGAACTTCGGGCTTTAAATGTGATTGAAACAAGTGCTGAAAAGGGCTCTATGTCAGGGATGGAAACTGCTCCTGGTTTCTTTGGACTTGCATTTAAGATGCAGATGCAGACGCTAGGAGACGTGGGGTTTGCGTCCAGGCCATTTCCAGTCCTGGCACACTTGGTAAACTGCGCTCACACCCAAGCACCCAACCACCCAAGAACCTAAGCACCCAGCACCAGCATCTTTGCTGACGCTTCCCATGGCCCCTCCCACCGCACAGGCATCTTGCGTTTCTAATTTGCCTGGCACACAGGCAACCAATGTGCATAATTGAACTGCAAATGGAAGCGTGCTTGCTCCTTTAGTGAAATTAGAATTCAGTGAAGGTTATAAAAATATTAAACTTAATATCATATTACAGGAAGCCTAAGTATTTTTGATGGGCCCATAATTTTACCACTTCACCTGCTGTATCCGCTGGCAAACATGGTTTGGAATATTAATGGAAAACTCCCTCATTATTAAACTGCAGTATTAAAAAAAAAAAATCCACAACCACTAACAGCTTACCACAAAGACATTTTCAGAAATTATCTACCTTAAAAATATTTTCCAACTAGACAGTTCAGAAAATAGATTTAATTTTGTAAAGCTAGAACAAATGGGGAGACCCCCCACTGCTTCAAACAATTCATTAATTCAAAAAGTTCTGTTTTCCTTGCATTTAAAATCTCAGGGGGAAAATCCAATCTCCTCCTCTCCAACCTCCATTTAAGTGCGCCTGTTTTGCTGAGGTCCAGATCTGAGTAATTCAAAGCCATTTCTAGTAGACGGTGTGCGTCAGGGGGCGAGGGGACAAAGCGGCAGCCTCTGGCCCAGCCAGCGGGAACCGGGAGCGCCGGTCCCTCCCACCTTGCCGCCTCTCCGCGCGGGCGCGGCTCCCAGAGCAGCGTGGGAAGGTGAGAGGAGCACCTCACGTAAAGGACTCAAACCTCAGACCTGAGTGACCAGCTCGAAAATAAAACAGGGTTGCTGTTTTTTTAAAAACCCAGTAAGTGATTTGCCATCTTCTGAAGAAAATGACACGAAAGGTCAGAATCTGGACTTTTGACCAAAAAGAAAAAGAAAAAAAGCATTTCACAGCCTATGTCTTGAAAGACAGACACCTGGCGACTAGAAATTCTCACTCCCACCACCTCAGTCCCCCTGGCTGGCTCCATGGTGGGGCGCTGATCCCACCCCACCCCGCTCTTTCTCTTGCCCCTCCCCTCTCCAGGGATGACCTAAGACCTCCCCTAACAGCTGCACATCCCAGGGGTTTTCAGAAATGGGGCAGAAATAATGTACCGGTCATGTCCTTTTCAGGTACGTGGTGACATTCTGTGTCACAGGTAGGGCAATGCTGTCGTATTTGAAGTTGATTCAACGGTCACCTTTTCACAGATTATATGTGAAACTTGACTAGCGGCTTTTCACTATAAAACAAATGTGGACTACAAAAAGAAAAAACAAATTTCTTCTTAAAATGAGAAAAAGTCCATAAATTACTGAAATGTATGCGACTGAGTTTACTTCCAAAGAGGCAACTCAAATACGTACAGCCTGCCTTCCACCCAGACCAGCCAGTGGACGTCAGAGCAGGCGGGCCCCCCTGGATGCAGGACGGCAACGTTCCACCAAGCAGACACGACCCTCCTCATTCCAGATGAGGAAACTACAACCCAGGAAGGTTGCCAGACGGGCCAACAATTAGTCCAAACAGCAGAGCTGGGCTTCCTAGCCAGGGCCCGGCCCCCAAATGCAGTGACCCTGAGTGGAGCGGGTGAGACCAAGCACGGCCACACACTCGCCTGGGAAGAAGGGACAGCTGGCCTTGGACACTCTTGCATGCTGGCCTCCTGCGGCTATTCTCACTCCCAAAGAAACTGGGAACTACTCCCCAAGAGGTCATCATGGAACTGCATTTAAGAGGACTCTTGGGAAAGTGCAGTACTTTTTCACCCCGAGACAGGACTGTCCAAAAAATGAGACGACACCTGCAACATACGGACACCAGCCTTCCGTGCCAACGCAGCACCACCTGGCCCCACCCACGCGCCCCTCAAGCCCTGCAACACACACCCAGCAAGCAAAAGCAGAGGAGCCCTTCCCGTGTGCAAACGTGCCCGTCCTGAGCCGGGGGAGGGCCGGAGACATAGGGACGCTGTTCCTACTGCTGCTCCCCCGGGCAGCGCTCCAGTGCACTCCTGTCAGAGCACCCCAGGCGCCGGGGCCCGCCTGCCGCCTGCCGCCTGCCGCTGCGGATCATGGCTAAGACACCTGGCTTCCAACACCGGCTCGGCCACTCTTCGCCCAGGGACTCCATATGACCCTGCCCACTCTGGACCTTCGGCTCCCCTCTGCCCAAGAGGGCCACAGCGCAATGTCTCGGTCTTCCTTAAGTCGGGAACCCTAAATCAAAGCAGATGCCCAAGGTTAGCTATGCCTTCAAAACATTTCTGTGGTGGAGGGGCAGGCCTTCCTGCAGGACACACACCGACAACAGCAGGAAGCACACCTACACTGCACAACTGCCTGCTGAGACTACTCTATTCAGAAAACCATGCTCCTGCTCCCATGTTTACTGTGAAAATTGGTAATTCTCATCCAGACAACCGTTGCTCAAGTTTGATAGGGGCAAGGAAATTGGGGGGTGGGGAGGGTAAATACAAGAGAATAAAAGGTTAGGTTGCCCCTGATGTCAATAGGAAAACGGGAAAGCATGTGATTAATAACCCCATGGAACTGAAGGGCACAGAAACGCTAACTGCCCAGGCCCCTCCCTGCCGTCCTCCAAGACCTCTGGAGCCCGCAGGGCGCTCCCCGTCTGCTGTCCTGATGTCGTGAGCCTGCAGCCCAGTATCCTCTCTAGTGTGACGCAGTAACAGCACCGTCCTCCCAGGGCAGAGAGCAAACCTTACAGGAGAGTGCGGGTGCAGGCCCAGCCCGCTGGAGGCCCTCAGTGAACGTGGGCTGCTACCTCCTCACTTCTCCTGGACACCCCAACACCCGAGTGCAGACCAGGCCCTGCAGCATCAGAAGCCCGTGGGGGACACTGGTGCAGGCTGCGCAACAAGGGAGGCCCACAGACATAAGGGCACGCGAGTTTGCAGCAACGATCAGAAAATGAAACACCTCCGATCTTCCCAAAGAAGTGAATCATTTTCTTTTAGGTGTCAAGTGAATAGCCAAATGTATCACAATCAAAATCTGTCATGGAAAAAGCCAGCCAGGTACCATTTCCAACGAATAGTGGCTTCTAAAGACACGGAACCCGCAGCGACACAGTCCCTTGACACTTAAAGGATAAACACATACGCCCCTGCAGCTCCTTCACAGACACAAAAGCATTCTTGGATCCAGAAGTTCTAATAAGCTAAAAGTTTATTCCATTTCTAAGATACATTCAACTCAAACCCATCACTTACATCTCCTTAATTCTGAAATCCAATTCTCAATTTGGGCACTTTACCAGCATCTTTTCAAAAGTTTGACTTTGGAAAATAATATGCACTCTCAGAAGGGGAAAACTATCCGACATGCACAAAACTTACACCCTTGAATCTATTCCCATTTCCTTAGTCCTTATGTCCCTTAGCTTTTCACAATCAGTAAAGTGCAGTTACCAATCACTGGGAATGACATGAGCTTAATGTCAGGAATCATTTACCTTAAATAAGAAAATAACTCCATTTAGCTTTCTCCCACAAAGTAAAATTAAGTTTGTTTAGCCCTTTATTTATTTATTGCCAAAGGGCAGATTTAATTTCAAGGGAGTGAAAACCAAACTTATCCTGAAGTCTGAAGTTACCACTTTAATTTTGCTCTAACCATGGAGACACAAAGGGCCGGGGAGAGAAATCAACCGTCACCTGTTGCTCCACCGCAGATAGAAGCTTTGAGATACCCCATCGGCCTGGGGGGCCTCTTTAGCCCACCTGTCTGGCCTCCAGTCTCCTGACTTACCAGACACATTAATCGCGGCCCCGGCATCGATGACCCCGCTGTTGGGCCTCACGCAGTACCTACGCGGCGCCGTGGTCTTCACTTTGAAACACACGTTGCGGTCCGTCGGGTTGCCAAGCTTCAGGTTGGTGGTGACAACGTCGGTGAAAGGACCTACAGAAGGAGAGGCAAACAGAGGGGAATTGGGGACCTCGTGAGCAAAGTTCCGAAGGCTGCCGGGCAGCAGACCTTGGGAAGCACGGGCGGGCTAAGAGAGGCCCCGCAAGGACCCTGCCGCCTCACCGCTGGGGGTCGCGGCTGCCCCAGGGGCTACTTGTCTCGGCCTCACACTGGTCGCAGCGACCAGGCTCCGACCCCAGGCTGAACGCCACCTTCCACAGCAACACGCGGGGAGCCCAGCTGCAGACCTGGGCGCGCAGCGCGGACCGCCGGCCTGCGTGTGCTGAGCGGCAGCTGTAAGGAAGGCGCTGAGGTGCAAGTGGGCTACAAACCCAGCAGCCTCCGTCACACGGTGCGACTGCCGAAAAAGCCAGCAGCCCCTCCGCCACGGGCACAGCCCTGCGAGGCAGCCCACACCGGGAACGCCACCTTCGGTGCTAACCGCCGGGCACTGGGAAGATTGAAACCAAGCTCAGTGCCCTCAGGGTGTATTTCATTATTATTTATTCATTTTCTACTTTATTAGATTTTTTAAATTAAAAAAGTACAACATGCTTCCTACAACAAGGCAGACAATAAAAGATGAATAAAGAGGAAGTTAATAAGCTTTCCCTTGCCCCCTGAGGTAACGATATGGGAGATTTCCCACGTCGTCTGAAAACAGCGCGCGCACACGTGTGTGGGGACAGAGGAGCAACAAAAATGGGACCATGCTATTCCGTTACTCTGAAACTTACTTTTTTTCCACTTACCAACCTATTGTGGACAGCTGACCACTGGGATTATGAGGGAGTCAGGTGGGAAGTTTGCACTACAAGACCTCTTAGGCTCTTCCAAATGTGTCTCTTTCCACCGTGGGAAGCAGCGACGTCTTACTTCCCAGGCGAGCTCTTCACATGTACAAGGAACGGGACAAGCTGGGGTGGGGGGTCGTGTGGGTGTGCTCACCAACAAAAATTACATAATGCTGCTTCACCGGACGTCCCCTAAGAAACCCAACCAACACAGACATTCAAATCTAAGACTTGAAAACTTCTTAATGAGACTCCCAGCCCCTGAGGACAAGGGTGACGCTTCTCAGGGCCCTGTGTCTCTGGGAAAGGGGTGTATGTGTGTCTCTCTCTGACATAAATACACACAGAAGTTCATTCACCAAGGAGGAACTACCTCATAGAATACCACTAGCAAAATTAAAATCTCAGGCTGCTTTCTCTCCCCTAGAGGTGCTCAGGGTATGAAAAATCAATCTGATGTGGGCTTAACTTAAATGTAAATTAAGAAATCAATAATGGTAGAAGGGAAAAAAAGAAAAAGAAACTCAATTCCAAAATCAAATAAACCACTATAAAACTTATTTTGAAACCGTGACTTTGTTCCAATGTGACTGATGTGCATATTAGGGGGACAATCTGGGCATAAAACGAATTTCACGTTTGCTTACGCGTGGTTGTCTGCAAGAAACGCCGGGCGAACCCAGAAAACCGCCCCCGCTGAGCTGCGCACCAGGCACACCTCTGCCCACTCAGCCACCACCGCAGCTCGTGGGGCGGGGCGGGGCGGGACAGGCCGGCCCACCCCCCTGGGTTCTCGGGTTCTCACACCCCCTTCTGCTGCAGGTGGCCCTCCTCCGCCCACGCCCACGCCCACGGGCAAACCCTGTCTGGCCGCTGAGTGAGGTGCCCTGCTGAGCCGCAGCAAAGGGGTTCCTCCCTCCCTCGCTCCCGCGCTGCAGAGAGCACTGCTGCTCCGGTCCGCCTCCAGCTTGGCGAGTGCGCAGGGACCGACAAAGCTGAAGAAGTTGTTTCTGTTGCACGTAAGCACGCATTTAATAAGAGAGGGGATGGGAGGGAGAAGGGGGAGAGAGGGACACAGATGTTAAGAGTGAAGCACCGACCGGACGCCTCCTGTGGACACCCCGACTGGGACCAGGCCCCCAACCCAGGCACGCATCCTGTCCACGAACCGCACGGTGACCTTTCGCTGGCAGCTGGTGCCCAACCACACCAGTCCGAGTCGTCGTTTCTCAGGGCCCTAACTTCATTTCCCCCTCATAAGCCCTGCGGTTTTATGTGCTGTTTTGTGTAGAGTGGCAATGTTTAGGAATGTATATGTCACCCTGAAACAGAACCAACTGTATCACTGGATCATTTGTTGTTCGGGGATACCTGTACTAAACGCTGCTCAAAAATGAAATGCCCCAAAAGCAGCTGTCCATCTGCCTTCCCGCAAAGTCCTCCTCCAGGCGCGCTCTGGACTGCCGGGGAGCCGGGGCTGGAGGCCGGGGACACAGCAGTGGCGCCTGATGTGGGCGAGGCGGGGCCTCTGGTGGTGCAGCACCTCCCCTCTCAACACCCCGTCATGTCCTTACTAAGCACCTTACCCTGCGGCCCAAGAGGATTTTCAGCTACCATGAGGGAAAGCCAGGTGCTGACCACACTCCATCCTCGGATCAAGTTCTTGGTGCTAAGGGAGAAACAGGACCCCGGTGCTGGTGCAGGGCTCAGTGATTACAGAGGCCACCGCTCTTCGGACGCGACCCTTCTCCATGCGGCTTGCGGCTGGACTCTGACCCCAGGGGGAGCGGGGCTGCCGCTGCTGGTTTTGGGTGGGGTCCCATCAGCAGCAGTAAGAAAAAAAAGGGCTGTTGAACACAACTCTAGTTTTCCAGGATCAAAGAAAACACACACGCCCGCACGCACGCACACGCACACAATGCGAACAACACGCAAAGCTGCGGGCGCCGTCACACCAGCCGCATTCCCTGGCGCGTAATGAGGCCGCTCGCTTGGCTGAGCGCCCAGGGCTGCGGAGGCAGAACGGCCCTCGAGGTCCTTCACGAGGACCCGCCTGAAGGGGCTGGGCCTTCACTGCGAAGCTGGCGGTGAAAAGGTATCTTGGACAATTGGAAGGTGAGGTTTAAACCTTTCCAGACATAAGCTTAAAGTGAATAGTTTCAACAAAAGTCTGCCTCGAAAACAAGGAAAGCATCTTTAGATCAAAATGCCAGCAATTCAAAATAATCCACAAACATAAAGATGCAAACCATAGTTTGCTGAGGGGTCTGAGAGCAGAGCGCAGGGGGCCGGCTGGAGCACCTGGACGAAGCTGAGAACACTCGCTTCAAACTCAGCTTCTGGGGCTGCCCCCATCCCACCCCACCCCAGGAAGCTGGGGGAGCCCACACTTTTAAAGGACAGTTAAGTCCTCAATGCCACAGATAGGTCTTGTGACTTGAAGCAAAATGACATGTAAAGAAACCAACTTGGCCACACAGGCTAACTGAGAGGAACAAGGGTCAGTCCCTACACTTCATCAACATGACAGCGAAACTACCTTGAACAAAATGACATTCACAGAGGGCCTGCTGCACCTGTCTGTCCCTGACAGGGACCTTCTCTTCCAGGTGCTGCATAAAAACAGAATCCACATTGAACTGTGAACACCAAGCTGCTTTTGGAGACTCCTCCAGTTAGTCAGCACACAGCAATCTAAACACTGTCTCAACCTGTATGCGTCCGGTAAAAGGTAATCCGTATTATCAGAAGATAACATCGGCAGTAACAAGTAGGGTAAAATATATATTCCAGATTTCTCCTCAACACTCAAGCTTGGGCCTTTAAGTATTAGGGATTTCTTGGGCTTTCATAGGTTTAAATTTGTAAAAATCTGGAGGGACATCATGTACTGAAAATATATATAAGTGAACAACATCACCGGTAAAAGAGCAAAGTCTCATGAGTAAGAATCAAGACATTTAATAAAAAGAGGCCAATCCTTCTCTCCCCACCCCTGACAATTTACTGTTAAGACTTTTATTGAAAATACATTCTATTAGATTTGAGTAATTATTGGAAATAAACCATGATAGTGTTCTCCTTTTCCCCCGTATTAATGAATTAGAATACACAAAAACCTCAATAAAAATGATGTAAGAGCTTATAAGCATCATTCAGATTTTTACTAGTCACTTTCATTTCATAAAACTGCCATTTCCATTAAAGCATTATGTAAAAAATGGGATTTCACTATCCCAACATGCATATTTATCACCAATGCATTTAAACACTGCTTAGAAAGTCCACAGTCAATTTTACAAATGAAATCTCCTTCCAAAGTTACTTTCCTCTTTTAAGAGATGAAAAAGATGATTAGGTATCTCTAGAACCACAGCACATAATCATTTTTTCTTTATAATCCAGTCCTTATTTTAGATAATGTTTATATAAAACTAGGAACTAATAAGCATCTAAAATGTGAAATGGGAGATCAAAAAAATGAAGCAACATACTACGGACAACATTAGGACTACTGTTGTAAATTTTCCTTCTTTTTAACAACTGGGTTAATGGTATTATGCCCCATATATCCATGCTCACCTGTGCAAAGTTCCTGAGCTTGATGGATGCTCATGTATAGCATTAACTAACTTGAACGTGAACCCCTGACAAGCTCTAAAAGGCATTCGGATCAACCTAAGCACAGCATAAACCACAGCAGGTCCTCAAAAACACAGTTTCATTTTAGCACTGACAGATGCCCACAGAACGGAGCTCTGGTTCATATCAATTAGCCTACGGTGACACTGGTCATTATATGTCATTTTACTTTAAAGTCACAAACCCTTTCGACTTGTTGTATTTCCTAAACCTAGCCTTGGCTTATCATTTTGAAGTATTTTAAGACATAAGACAGTACAGGGATCTAGAATTAACCTTAAGAAAGCAAATACAATGCCAGCACAAACATGCACAGCATTGAAAGTGAAAAGAGAAATAATCAACTTTTCAGTTTTACTTTAGAATTACAAAGTGCTGGTTTAAAGATCACGGAAAGAAGGTGACAATCCAGCAAACTGCTCAACAGTGAAGAGTTCAGGCTCCAGGCAACGAGAAGTTCATTGAAAGTAGCTGGATAAATGTATCAATCAGGAAGCACGAGAACAATCTGTGGAAAGAGTATTCCATCCGACCTTTAAACGTGTTACCGACCTATGTACTTCTCTGTAATCATTTGGTCAAGGAACCATTCAGGAAGAGCCCATGACAAAGCCCTCAGTCCCAACCTTTGCGAAAGGTACCAGTGAAAGCTTCAAGTGAACTCAAAACTCGATCTGGGCCCAATCCTCTAGGTACATTCAAGCATATCCTATCACCACATCTGGAAACACAGGGCAGAATTTCTGTAAGGGGTATATAGATACCATTTTATTTTTACTCCGCAATTCAACTAGAAAGAGACATGTAAACTTTCTAGTTGAACACACAAACAAATATGTATACAATACATACGTGTGTACACATGTCCATGTGTCCATGTGCATGTCCGGAACGGTTTGCGGGACATGGATGTCACCTGGCAGCGAGGTGAGGGGGCTGGAACGTGCACGCATGAACCACGGGGGCCGCGCTGTGTAAGCCCGTGGCGGGCGGCAGGTGCTGCCGAGCGAGCACGTGTCCGGCGCCCATCGCGTTAATAGTGACTGAGTGAGAGAGCAATGAATCTGCATCAAACTTCGTGTTACGCTCGAACATCTCTCCTCAAAAATTATCTGGATGATCCAGCCGGTCGCAGCTATAGGCAGCTGATGACTGGCAGTTTCATCATGACAACCTGCCTGCTCCTGCATCATGTCTCGTGCAGAGATTTTTCGAGAAACAGCAACTCACCCAAGTGACTCAGCCCCTACAGCTCAGATTTGATGCCCTGCAACTTCTGGATTTTCCCAAAAACTAAAATCACCTTTGAGAGGAAAGAGATTTCACATCAATGAGATTCAAGAAAATACAATGGGGCAGCTGATGGCAATTTAGAGAACCGTGTCAGGTTTCACACTGCCTACCTGAAAGGGGACTGGGGACAGTGACACCTGTCCTGTGTACAATGTTTCTTACACCTTCGTATCTTCTTCAACAAATGTCTGTATTTTTCATGATATATGGCTGGACACTTTCTGGACCACATACACACAACCATAAAATGCTTAGAAGTCAACCAAAACATTCTAGATAACCTTGGGTTTAGGGATGACTTTTCAGATTCAACACCAAAGGTGCGCTCCATGAAAGAAGTAATTGAGACGTTCTACTTCATTAAAATTAAGAACACCTGCTCTACAATGGATACTACCAAGAGAATGAGAAGAAAAGCAAGCAGCCCTGACCGCTGTGGCTCCGTGGGCTGGGTGTCACCCCACAAAGGAAAAGTCCCTGGTTTAATTCTCAGCCGGGTGCGTGCCGGGGTGGCAGGCCCAGTCCCTGGTTGGGCCTGTGCAAGAGGCAGCCTATCAGTGTTTCCCATCCTCTCTTCCTCCCTCCCCTCTCCCTAAAAATAAAAAAATAAAAAATTTTTAAGATTTTACTTACTCATTTTTCAGGGAGAAGAGAAGGATGAGAAACATCAATGTGTGGTTGCCTCTGGCCCGCAACCCAGGCATGTGCCCTGACAGGGAATCGAACCGCAACCCTTCGGTTCACCAACCAGCACTCAACCCAGGGAGCTACACTGGCCAGGGCTAAATAAAACCTTGGAAAAAAAAAAAAAATTCCCTGGCTGGTAGCACAGTGGGTAAGGTGCCGGCCTGTGAACCCAAAGGTCGCAGGTTCGATTCCCAGCCAGGGCACATAACCAGGTTGCAAACCAGGTCTCCAGTCAGGTCTGTGGCTGGAGGCAGGTGAAAGGCAACCATACATGGATGTCTCTCTCCCTCTCTGCCTCTCTCCCTTCCCCTCTTTCTAGAAATAATGAAATAAAATCTTTAAAAAAAAAAAGGCAAGCAAGCCACAGACAGGGATAAAATATTTGCAAAAGACATTTAAAAAAGTTAAAAAAAAAAAAGAAAGCATATTTGATAAAGGACTGTCATCCAAAATACACAAAGAACTCTAAAAACACAACAATTTTAAAAAATCAGCCCAAATTAAAAACGGGCAAAAGATCTGGACACCTTACCAAAGACACACAGATGAAAAGTAAAACATACAGATGGAAAAACAAACAAACAAAAGATGTTCAACATGTCACTGGGAAGTTACTATTCTAAATCTCCCCTGGCTGGTGTGGCTCTGGATTGGGTGCCCCGGCCTGAGAAACAAAAGGTCACTGGTTTGATTTCCAGTCAGGGCACATGCCTGGGGCTGCTGGCCAGCTCCCCAGTTGGGGGTGTGTGAGATCTGTTGTCTCTCACACACCCCCAACTGGCAGGTATGGATCCATGTACCTGTCCTACGCTGATCTTTCTCTTCCTTCCTTCCCCTCTCGCTAACAATAAATAAAACCTTTAAAAAAAGGAAAGAAGCCTAGCCGAAATCTACAACACTGAACACTAAATGCTATCAGAAAGAGGGAACAGGGGCTCTTCTTCACTGCTGGTGGCCATGCAAAATGGCACACTTTGTTTTAAAGAAACAGCTAAACTGTCTTCCAGACAAAGAAACAAACAAACTCCTTACCATACAATCCAGCAACCTATCTCACTCCTTGGCATTTATTTACACTGTCAAACCTTGAAGGCAACCAAGATGTCCTTCAGTAGCTGAACGGATAAACTGCGGTACATCCAATGGCGTATCCTTCTGTACTGAGATGAACTATCACGCTCAAACATGAGGAATCTTAAATGCATTTTTACTAAAATAAAGAAGCCCATCTGCAAAGGCTACATCCTGTATGATCCCAACGGTATAACATTCCAGGAAAGGAAAAGATCAATGCTTGCCAGGGTTAGAGGGAGGAAGGGATAGATGGATGCACAGCGAATCCATGCTGTATGATACTGTAACGAGGGACACGCTGTACACATTTGTCAAAATGCTGTCAACATGGAACCCCAGTGCACACGAGGAATGTGGGGCTCTCACGTACGTCTGTCAATCGTAACAAACGCACGCGTCCAGCGCCGGGTGCCGGCGGCGAGGCGGCGAGCGTGGGGTACCGGGAAGGAGCTGCGCTTTCTCCTGGACCTTGTTGCCAGGAGCCGGCAAACTGCTGTAAAAAGAACTCCACACCCTTGTTTAAGAGGGAAAGTTTCTGGTCTTCATATTAATTCACTTTTGGTAGCAACCTCCCAACATTTTTGATGTTAAATATTGAGATTTCCAAATATATATTATAGAAATAAAAATATGTAAAATAAGATACTTTGTCTTGCAAAGAGATTGCTTTTCTTTCCTTTTTCTAGCATTCATGAAATTCTGGTGTTAGAAACACATATTCTTCCTTTGTAATGTGTCTCCTGATATAAGTACAATACTTTGAAACTCAAACTATGTATGTTCCCAAATAAGTTATATATTAATTTGATGTATAATCTATCAGGTCTCAGCTTTCCAGATATAAACTTCAAGTTATTAGCTCCACAACAGTTTTTCCCACTCTGCATAAAAAGAGCTCTACTTTAATACTCTTGCGAACACAATTTAGATACAATCACTCTCTGTTCTTCAACCATTCTGGAAAACAAGTCACCATATTTCACTCCGACTCTGGAAAGATCACCTTCCAAGATGGAACTAATCTCCCCAGAACCCTGAGGCTGGGGACGGATTTTGTTAAGACAATAAAATTATGCTTGGGGCTTCACTACAGGATCTTCTGTGCTTGGGGAAACCATATTGAAATGGGCGAAATGGACAGTATACAGCAAAACCTGCTGGTACCTAGGGACGTCTTTGAAACCTAGCCTTTGGCAGTCTGTTCCCATTATGTGCGCCACCTGCCTCCTCCACCCGTCTGCAATGCACCAGCCCTCACTTGATCTCCCGTCCTGTTCACATAAGCCTTCCTCCTTGCCGAATGTAAGCTCCACAAGCCCAGGGGCGTTTCTGTCCCTCCTGTTCACTGCTGAGGATCAGCGTCCAGGACATTTCCAAAAACACAGCAGGCGCGCAAGCAAGTGGCTGCGGCAGGAGCCTGGGGCCACACTGTTTGGTGCTGGGCTGCTGCCAAGTGTTCACCCTCACTCAGCACGGGACCGAGGATCAATCCTGTCTCACTCGTCCCCAGCTAGACCGAACCTCCCTCCACACGAGACTGTTCTTGTCCCAGCAGCCCCACTCTTCCTTGACGTCCAGCCTGGAGCCGCCGCACTGCTGACTAGGCCGTGAGCGCGGCCAGCTCCCTGGAAGGGACGCTGGCTCCATCACTGGGATCTCAAGTCAGGGTCAACTTGGCTGGGCACTCCAGGTTGAAGGCATTACCAATGTTCACCTGTGTCCATCATGCTTTCATCATCATTATTCTATGATACTTTTGTTTGGAGTTGCCCCCTCAAAGAAAAATGGAACAAAATCATGGTAACAGATATTCAAAGAGGGCCAGCTCTTAAATAGCCATGAATTCAAGAGTAAGGACACTGGGAGAAGTTTTGTTTTGAATCTATTTTCTTGATTGAATTGTTAGCTCACACATTAAATCGATGCTTTAGAAACAAATAAAGCTTTGCAACCAATGTGTTTTTAATGGCAGACATTGGATTCCAATATTTGCGCAGAAAGCCTAACTGTGTAGCTCTTACTTTGCAATAGCCACACATAAAGAACCCTCACCTAGTCACATAACTGTCCTGAAGAAATCTTAGACTGCAACATGTTCTAAATTAATAAAGTAACCTCCCGACACCCTCAGGAGACAGCCAGCAACTGAGAAACATCACACCCATTACTGCAGCGACAGAAATCAACACCAAGGATATTCACTACTGATGCCATTACAGGGGCGCGGGGCGCCAGCCTGACTGAAACGCACCCCCAGCCCGCAGGCGGCCTCTGCAGCTCACCGGCCTCCGGGCCTTCGGAGCAGGGAGAACTCAGTCTGGCCACATGGGCAAACTGTGTGAAGCCCAGTAGGTGAAAGAAAGTCCTATGCAAGGTCTATAATCACACTCAGGAAAGCCACCCCAAAAATACTCAAAGCCAGACAAGAAAGAACAGCCTAGGAAACTGAGAGATACTTGCGCAGCTTATGCTAACGCATAAGCAATTATTATTCAGAAGATATAAAGAACTCCTTTTAATAACAAATATGCTGAATTCTTACAGAATGCACTAGATCTGTATTTCAACAACAGACAGGTCTCAAACATGGTAAGTGATGTATGCCATGGTACTAGCACTAAGTAACAGAAGAAACAAAGGCTCAGCTCACACTCAGTCCCCGGAGGGCAAGAGAGAGAGAGAAAGAGGCATAAAGGGGCAGACGGGGTGGGGGGACAGACATGCTTTCACTTCTCAGTGAAGTTTCTTTCTGAAAGAAAGATTTAGCCCTGGCTGGTAGCACAGTGGATAGGGTGCCGGCCTGCGAACCCAAAGGCCGCAGGTTCGATTCCCCAGCCAGGGCACATAACCAGGTTGCAAGCCAGGTCTCCAGCCAGGTCCGTGGCTGGAGGCAGGTGAAAGGCAACCATACATTGATGTCTCTCTCCCTCTCTGCCTCTCTCCCTTCCCCTCTCTCTAAAAATAATGAAATAAAATCTAAAAAAAAAGAAAAAGAAAAACAAAGAAAGATTTAAAACAAGTAATAAGCTATTCACACTTAGGTATCCTGTATCTGGGTGTTATTACGTTACCTGTATTTTTCGGTATTTAAATTTTTTCCCACATGAAGAAAGCTACCTGTGGTTCACCAAGAGCCAGACAGTGTGCTTTCACGGAACCTTCCTTTTGCCCGGGCACCCCGCACGTAGGAGCACGCGCGAGTCCTGAGCTGTGGAGCGGCTGAAAGACACTGCACCTGCAGAGTCTAGAGCAGCGGCGTTTCCCTAATTCAAAACAAACACAAACCTAAATTTCTGACCAAATCTATTCTAAGAACTTTGAAGGCTAAAAGCCTTCATCCATCTAGAGACAAATGCTATGACTATTTTTCTTTAAGGCAACCCTCTTCCTAAATTGGAAAACAGCTAGAAGTACTACAAGGGCTGAAGTTTAACGTACCCTGTCTATCCCCAGCACTAAAACAGATAATAGCACACAGCTGAAGATTATTTTAAATAATAGCATGCCTGACTGGCGTGAATTTTCTATATCAGTTCTAATAGGATCTCGGACTATTTAACAAACTGAATGCTTTCAACTCACAATCCTTACCCCACTAATAAGCACCTAGTAACTTTTGTCTATTGAGAAGACCAACATTTGTGATTACAGTGATCATGAAAATAAACAAAAAGATAACAATCTTCTACTCCAAATAAAATTCTACCTAAAGAGGAGAGTGGCAAAGCATGACTCATTTTTCCCAGACTATGCAGGAGTCAACACAGACGCTGGTGAGGGATGTGAGTAATGAGACAGAAAGAGGTCCCATTTCTCAAAGTTGGACTTGTGGTATTAACTTGACTGAGTTATAAATTAACAGTCTGTGTCAAGCACACGAAGTCAATACCAGTGGAAGTAAAACAACTCCCCCCAAATGCCGGCTCCTCAGTGGAGGACGGACAGACAGCACACGGAAGCGCCCACACCAGAGGCGCACACCCCACCTGCGCAGACAGGTGGCGAGGCACACGCCCTGCACACCCGGCCCCTGGGTCCAGCCCGGGCTTCCCGTGAAGGCGGGTGGGGCAACCGCAGGGTGTGGCCAGCTTGTCGGCATGGCACTGGCTCTGCCTCCCCTTAGGAGAGCCCCATGGAGCTGACCACCAGGTCAGCAGCCCCTTAAACGGCCAACCCGGGCGGGGAAAGGCCTGGAGGGAACATACTCTGTGTCCCCCGTGGTCTCCTTTAGGAATCATGCTCAGGACCCACCCAGAACTAACGACTAAGAATCTCTGGGACTGGTGCTCTGGAATGATGCATCTTGACAAAAATGACGAAATGATAGTGACAGCAGTTAACATTTAGCAGTGCCAGGTCTATTTTCAGCACTTTACACATGTCAACCCATTTAATCCTCCTAACACACCCCTCGGTGATAAACCTGAGGCACAGAGAAGTTCAGTATGTGGTCCAATGACATGTGATTCTTACATGGCGGATCCAGAATTCACACCCAGGCAGTCTGGCCCTGAAGTCACTCACCCCTGCAGGGTGTGTACTCTCTCTCACTGCACAACAGAGTTCTGTGTTGAGGCGACCATGACTTTGTATGCAAACACAGGAGGGTGAAGAGAACAGAGGACTGAACACTGAAGAAGTCCTGGCATTTGAAAAGATGACAGTACATCCATTTAAGCTCTGGGGAAAGAGCTGGTGTGGTGAGGTCAACAGGCAAAAGGCCTTGACAGGGGCATCACCCAGTTAGAGTAGAAGAGGTGTGAGGGAGGTGAGTGAAGCTGAGAAATGGGGGCAGGGGGATGGCTTCTTAGGCTTTTTAAAAGCATGCACATAGTTTAAGTAAAAATAAATTGTAAAAACTATCCTGAGACCAATCTAAGAAGCAGAAACAAATAAGAAGAGTCACCTAAAATGGGGAGACAAAGAAACCAGCCCCCCACCGAAAGGAAAGGAGGAGTCCCCAGAAAGATCCCTAAATAAAGGCAAGCAAACTATCCGCCATGGAACTCAAAATAATGATGATAGAGACACTCAATGAGCTCATCAAGCTCAAAGAAAACTATAAACAAACAATTCCAGGGGAACTATGAAGAACTCCAGGGAAGCTGCAAGGAACTTACAGAGAACTACACCAGCATTAAAAAGGACACAGAAACCATCAATAAGAGCCAGGAGGAAGTGAAGAATACAATTTCTGAATTGAAGAACACAGAAGGAATCAAAAACAGGCTAGAGGAAGCAGAGGATCGGATCAGCTAGCTGGAGGTCAATGTAGAAAAAAATTCCCAGGCAATGCAACAAAACCAAACACTGAAAAAGAATGAAGATGTTTTAAGGGAGCTGCAAGACAACATGAAACGTAATGAAATCCGCATCAGAGGGGTACCAGAAGGAGAAAAGGAGGAACGAGGGATAGAAACCTGTTTGAAAAATAATGAAGTCGTTGGCCCGAAGGTTGTGGGTTATTGTTAAGCTGAGAAAGTAATGAAATGACAGAAAACCTACCTAACTTGAGGAGAGAAAAAGTCACTCAAGTTCGGGAAGCACAGAGGGTTGCAATGAGGATGAACCCAAACAGGCCCACTCAAGACACAATTAAAATGGCAAATTTCAAAGACAAAGGGAAAATCCGAAAAGCAGCAAGAAAGAAACAGCTAATAACATCCAAGGGGGCTCCGATAAGGTTATCAGCTGATTTCTCAACAAAAGCACTATAGGTCAGAAGGGAATGGCAAGAAATATTTCAAGCAATGAAAAACACTGGCCTACAATCAAAACTATTCTACACAGCAAGGATCTCATTCAAAATGGAAGGTGAAATAAGGAGTTTCCCACACAAAAGAAGGCTGTAAGAATACATCTCCCCAAACCAGCATTGCAAGAGATGCTAAAGGGTCTGCTTTAAAAAGATAAAGGAACAAAGAGAGACAGAGAGGAAAACAGGTACAAAGGTGGAAAATTACAATGAATAAGTATGTATCAATAATAACCTTGCCCTGGCAGGTGGCACAGGGATAAGGTGCCAGCCTGAGAACCCAAAGGTCGCTGGTTCGATCCCCCAGCCAGAGCACATAACCAGGTTGCAGGCCAGGTCTCCGGCCAGGTCCTTGGCTGGAGGCAGGTGAAAGGCAACCATACATGGGTGTTTCTCTCCCTCTGGAAATGATAAATAAAAATCTTTAAAAAATAATAATAATAACCTTAAAAGTAAATGGATTAAATGTACCAATCAAAGGACATTGGGTAGCTGAATGGATAAGAACCAATTTTAACTTACAAATGCTTTAAAATAACATTGTTATAAGTAGACTTTACTAAATAATGTTTTGTATTTTTATTGTATCTGCATTACTGCAAGCTAAGTTTTCTTATATTGGAACGATTCCCTAAATTGGGAAGATAAGTTACTTGCAATAACTCTTAGAAAAATCGAATGCAGTTGAGGGGGAAAAAGAAAGAAAATATGGACATGTATTACATTGAATACATGCTATCTTTCTAATTCACTGTTACAAAACATGTGCTTGTTGGTGGGTGTGTAATATATAGATTTTATCAGCAATCTATGTTTTAAATATCAAGCAACTGGTAGTTGATGTGTTGAAAAATTAGCCAATGTTTAGGTTAGAGAAGATGCCGAGAGTGAAGACTAATGTGGGTGTCATCCTTGCGCAGGGGCCATGCTAATCTTCTCTGCATCATTCCAATTTTAGTGTATGTGCTGCCGAAGCAAGCACAAGACTAATTTGGGATGGAAGCTATCAACTACTAAACTATATGATTCATGTACATAGGAAATATATATTCTCACATTAGCATTTAAATTAGATGAGATTCTTTTCAAATAGTGGAAATAGACATTTCTAGCAATGAAGGCCCCCAAACTGGGGCTGCTTGGGTAAATGTATTCTGGTAAACTTCATTATTCAAATGTGAACATACCCAATTTCTACCTTAACAGACTCTTAAATAGTTAAGGACCATAAAGAAAGTCAACCACAGATTCAAAAAAGAGCTAAAATACTATTCTAAAAAATTAGTTAAATCCTAGGTTGT
Organism: Noctilio leporinus; assembly: GCA_004026585.1. NCBI lineage: Eukaryota > Metazoa > Chordata > Mammalia > Chiroptera > Noctilionidae > Noctilio > Noctilio leporinus. Next base: position 168,429 of record PVIW01002850.1, read on the forward strand.
TTTTACTTCAAATTAGTAGGTATCATAATTTCTACTCTGTGGGGACCAGCTGAGCATTCCAAGTGCCATTATTTCTGAAGGCTTCAACTAACAAAACCTCTGCATAGCAACAACAACAACAAAAAGTCTAACTAAATGGAAAACTCTGACTCAGAAACCAAATTTTTTAAATGTGGGTTTGGCACTGTCTCTAGGACAGCGTTCAGGACAGAGTTCTGCAACACACCATTTCTGTGATAATGTTCACAAAAATAGCATTCCAGAGTAGAGTAAGTTTAAAAAAAAAAATGTTTAACTTACTACAATATATCTAAAATATTATCACTTAACATGTAATAATTATATAAGCTATTGACATATTTTAAGTTTTTTGTAATCTAGTATGTACTTTACAACGTATCACAATTTGAACTAGCCACATTTTATTTTTTTAATTTTTTAAATTTTATTGTTGTTGTATTACATCCATCCCCTTTTTGCTCCCCTCTGTCCCCCTCCCCACCCGCCCATTCCCCCCAAAGTCAATCCCACCTGTTGTCCATGTCCATGGTTCCTTTATACTAGATTCTTGTCTAAGCTCCCCTTTCTTGCCTCTGCCTCCCCCCTCCCCCCACCCTCTTTCCCCTGCCCACTGAAGGCTTATTCCTTGTATTCATATGCTTGGTTCTGTTTTGCTTGTTGTAAGTTTTGTTCATTATTGTGAGATCGTATGATATTTGTCCTTCACTGACTGGCTTATTTCACTAAGCATAATACTCTCCACTTG
>PVIW01002850.1:169294-195268 GCA_004026585.1 Noctilio leporinus
CAAAGGGTACAAGTTCCTTCTTTCTTTCTGCTATATAGAATTCCATTGTGTAAATGTACCAAAGTTTTTGGATCCAATCATCCACTGATGGGCACTTAGGCTGTTTCCAGCACTTGGCTATTGTAAATAGTGCTGCTATGAACATAGGTGTACATAGGTTCTTATGAATTGGTGTTTCAGGATTCTTTGGGTATAGTCCTAGTAGTGGAATTGCTGGATCAAAAGGCAGTTCCATTTTCAGTTTTTTAAGGAAACCCCATACTGTTTTCCACAGTGGCTGTACCAGGCTGCACTCCCACCAACAGTGTATGAGGGTTCCCTTTGCCCCGCATCCTCGCCAACACTTGTTGTTTGTTGATTTGCTGATGATTGCCATTCTGACAGGTGTGAGGTGGTATCTTAATGCAGTTTTAATTTGCATCTCTCTGATGACTAGTGATGTTGAGCATTCTTTCATATGCCTCTGGGCCCTTGGTATACCTTCCTCAGTGAGTTGTCTGTTCAGGTCCTTTGCCCATTTTTTAATTGGGCTGTCTCCCTGGTGTTGAGTCGCATTAGTTCTTTATGTATTTTGGAGATCAGACCCTTGTCTGAGGTATCATTGGCATTATGTTTTCCCATACAGTTGGTTCCCTTTGAATTTTGCTGATATTTTCTTTAGCTGAACAGAAACTTTTCAATTTGATATAGTCCCATTTATTGATTCTGAACTAGCCACATTTTAAGTGGCTATCACACTGAACACTTCAGATTTAAAGAATAAATAAGACTAAGCCTTTGTGGGAAGGAAAATAATTTATTTTATTTTTTAGCTGTCTGCCTGTAACCAAGCAAATGTAGGTAGGACCTAGGAAGGATAATTATGAGACGCAATTTTTTTTTCAGGGATAAGAAATTAAAGAAACTAGGCCAAAATATTTCTAATAGGAATTTTTCAAAGGCAATTAATGATGTTATTAGATACTATCACAGGAGTAGAAATATTTTTTCTAGTGTAATGTTTGTAAAAATACGTGTGTAAATGTATTTGTACATGTGTTTGGTAATACTGCAATTGACAGTACTTAAAAGCAATTTTTTAAACATATGAATTAACATTAGCATTTTTAAATTATGAAAACTTGGTATTAATGATTTGAGAGATCGACAGTTAAAAGGCAGAAATTAAATGATGAATTGTCTGGATGCGAAAAAAGGAAAGTACACATTGGTAGTTACAGAATAGATAGGGGGATGCTAAGAAAAATAAAGGAAATGGTGAAGCCAAAGAACTTCTATGGATGACACATGGACATGAACTAATAAGGGAGTGTTGCCAGAGGGAACAGGGGTTTACTTGGTGGAAGGGGGAAAACTGGGACAACTAGTAGCAAAATCAATAAAATATGTATTTTAAAAGCTATCCTAACCCTACGCAAGTCTGGCAATGCGTTCTGCATGAGAAAATGAAAGGAAATATATTAAAAGCGATCTAGGAAGGTAAGCGTGAGGGAAGAAAACAGGTTTCCTTTTTTTGATCATAGCTCTAAAACACTCCTCATTGCCTCTATGTTCAGCGTCAACCAGAGATACCCATGGCATGTCTGTGTGGGTGTCTCAGTATTTGTTGTCAACAGTTCATAAATATTGTAGTTGTTTAAAAGAGAAAATACCAGCTGAGATTTTTTTTTTCTAAAGCATGGTCCAATTTTGAAAGGCTTTGGTGCAGCCTAAGAATTTTGACCACTAATCTATTAAGAACTAGGAAGTCAAGGAATGTTTTAAAATAAAGAAATAGCCCTGGCTGGTGGCACAGTGGATAAGGCGTCAGCCTGAGAACCCAAAGGTCGTTGGTTTGATTCCCAGCCAGGGCACATGACCAGGTTGCAAGCCAGGTCTCCAGCCAGGTCCGTAGCTGCAGGCAGGTGAAAGGCAACCATACATTGATGTCTCTCTCCCTCTCTGCTCCTCCCTGCCCCTCTCTCTACAAATAATAAATAAAATCTTTTAAAAATGTTTTTAAATAAAAAAATGACATGATCCGATTTTGATTTTTGAAACAGCGTGCAGGATAGTTTGAAGGGTGAGAGGTGGAGGGGACAGAAAGCAGCAAAGGCTCCCAGAGACGCTGCTGCTCACACCAGAGTACGAGGAGGGGCGGAAACGGTGGAGAGAGGCGTTCAGGATTTCTGGCTCCCCCAACCGGGTGTGGGGCCGCTCCGAAGACAGGGAAGACACAAGTGATGGGAACAAGAAAGTCAATCATGAATGCAGGGTGGAATCTATTACGTTTGCGGTGCTTTCATGACAACTGGATAGGCAGGGATGTCCAATACGCAGACAGCCGAGAGATTACAGATTTGGCGGTTTTCTGTGGAGAAGTGCAGGCTGAAGGCAGAATTAATGAGGTAACATACAGCGGACAGTTAAGTGGAGCAGAAGCCTGGAAAATGACAACATCCAGAAACCTGGTTTCTGTGGAAAGGTAAAGTCTCAGAATTGAAAGGAAAGAAAAGGCAAACAAACAACTGAGATTCACCACTTCCAAAATGTGAGTTATTGCAGGATGAAGAGCGGGCATTTGCTTAAGTGGGGAACAACCTGGACGAACGTGGTTTCTTTTTAGGAAAGGAGAACTCAGAAACATGTGTCTGGCACTCGGAAGAAATAAGGGGAGAAATTCAAGACACCAGAGGGAGAGACGCTGCAGAAGGCGGGCAGGCACCAGGCAAGAGGAGGGCCTCGCCTCCTGCACCCACTCAGAAACCGGGTGGAGGAGGCATGAAAATGTCCGTCTGCAGGAGGAACAAGTGACTGGCCCTCAGGAGAAACACCTTTCCATACTCTCTCGGTGAAACGCACCGCGTCCACCCCAAGCTGCTGCCCACAGCGGGCCTTCCTGCGGCCTCACCGCAGCGCGTCCCCTTCGCTCCCCGTCTGCAGCCTCAGACCCCGACACCATCAACGCCCTGGGCGCCTGCCACGTGGCGTGCGCTGTGCTGGGCGCTGGGGTCAGGGGTAGAAGTCCAGAAGGCAAAGGTCTCGTTGTTCAATGGGGAAGGAAGTCAAGGAACCAACTTCACTCACTGCGATGAGTGTGGAGGTGCAGGGCAGCGGCATGTGAGTGCAGACAGGGGCCACAAAGTGACCTTGAAGGAGCGCAGCTGCGCGGAGCCCTGGTGTGGGAGGGAGAGTTCAGACGAGGAAGGATGAGCTTGCCCTGAGTGGCAGAAACAACTTATGCAAAAGTCCAAGAACAGGAAGAACAAGAGGCTGGAGAGCAAGCAGAGGAATGAGTAAGGGTGACAGGCGCAGATGATTTTCTAGGTCTTGTTAAAAGAATTTAAACGTTATTCTTTTTGCATTAGGCAGACATTTAATTATTTTAATCAAGCAAGAGATGAGCTCAGATTGCCACACTTGAAAGTGCCACAGGTCTGGAGAGAAGAGAGGACTCAGACAGGAAGACCAATTAAGAGGCCATCACAGCCATAGGCGCGGGGGGCAGGGGGGGCGGTGGCACTCAGCAGGGACAAAAGGAAGAAGGGGCAGATTGGAGCCCAGGCTCTCTTGAGTTTGTCAGCTATGTGGGTGTGGGTGCCACTCAGTGAGACACATGCCGGAAGAAGGGAAATGGACAGAGAAGCAGTCAGGTTTGGTCATGCTGCTGTATTTGAAGCCCCTGTGGTCCTACATGCGGACCTGGGTCAGGCCTGGGATGGTCCCTAAGTGACGTCAGAAACCATGGGCACTGGCAGAAGAGCTCCACAAAGGGCAAAAGGGGAGACAGAGAAATGGAGAGAAAGATTGAGAGAAGAGGGGGAGGGGAGAGCCTGTCACCCTCAGCACCATCAGCAGGGCTCCGTGGGGAGTGGGCAACAGTGACACACGGGTGGAAGAACCAGAAGAGAGTGACCAGGAAGTGAAGGGAGGGTGTCACGAGGCAGGACGGCCACAGGGAGCACAATGCTACGCAGAAGGTGAAGAGCCAAAGCACAGCCACACGTGAGCATGAACCCTCGACTCAGTTCCTGGGCCGTGACTTCAAGAGTGGGTGGGCAGTGACAAAGTGGAAATTAAGATGATTGTTTCCAGAAGTTTCCTACGTTAAGTGAGCAAGCAATTATTCTTTTTTAAAGGTGGAAGAGACAATACTCAAGCGTGTACTGAAAATGACTAACTGCCAAGCACCATGCTCATGTTAGGGAAAGGAAAACAAGAACACTCTTGCTTTGAAAGGAAAAGGCACCGAAGACATTTGTTTAAAAATAACAATAAAGTAAAGTAAGAGACCCAAGTGAAAGGGCCCGGATGTCTCTGGAATCCTCCGGGTAGCCTCCCCGGAGTCCCCCACCGCTACCATTCTCTGAGTAAAATCTGAGGCTGGCCAGGCGCCCCCCTCAGCCCCCCGCCCTGCGATCCTACTGTTCCTCAATTACACAGGAAGTTTTCAGTGTGAGCATCTGCGAATTCTCCAAGGAGTGATTCACTGCTTTCCTTCATCCAATTAGTAAAGCAGCAACTGACTTTACAAAGGTCAAAAAGCACGAAGTCAGATTTTCAGAGCAGTCCATCAGGATACATTCACATGCCAACAAATCAACCCAACCAGGTGAGAATCCAAATAAGCCTCCACAAAGACAAACTCTGGTTTTTCAGAAAATCCCTTTTTATTCTTGTGTATGCTTCCACTGCAGATGCCCATGCCATCCACTAAAAAGACGCCCAAGCCAGGGTTGCATCCCCTCCCTTGAGGTTACTATGAGAAGAAAACAGTAAGGACAGAACCTGTTCCCTTAGTCTGCTAGTTAAAACTAAAGGAAGCCAGGGTGGTGTGGTTCAGTGGATTGGCAGCCAGCCTGCAAACCTAAAGGTCGCTGGTTCAATTCTCAGCCAGGGCACGTAACCAGGTTGCAAGCCAGGTCTCCAGCCAGGTCTCCATCTGGAGGCAGGTGAAAGGCAACCACACACTGATGTCACTCCCTTTCTTCCTCCCTCCTTGCCCTTCCTCTAAAAATAATAAATTTTTAAAAAATAAGTAAATAAAATATTTGACAAGCTTTAAATTTTTTTTTTAAATAGAACTAAAGGAACAAAACCTGTAGGAGCCTGCACTGTAGTAGGGAGACAAAGCGCACAGAGGGTTAAGTCTCGCCCTGACACACAACTGTGGAGGGGAAACCGCAGGGGACTCTCTCCCGCAGGGGACTCTCTCCCGGAACACCAGGGAAGGCTAGCGGCACAACGAGCCTTCAACCAGAACAATGGGGTGCCCTCCTGAAGGCGCAGGGCCACCAGTGCGAAGCAGCAGCAGGTACCACGGGAAGGTAACGCCAGCTCCAGCTTCCGTCCGCAGGGGCTTCCCAAGTTCTTCTTCAGCCAAAATAAACTCGAACCTCTCCAAGTTAGGAGCCGGAAGAAAAGCCAAGAGGCATTGAGTTCAAGCCTCCTGTTCAACACAAGAGAAATTCAAAGCGGAGGAAGCCAGCCGAGTGCCCCTCAGTGCCGCAAGGGCAGGACCCAGGCCTCCTTTGTAATGCAGAGCACCACACCAGCTTTAGAGACAGGAAGGAGGTGCCAGGTAACAAGCTTTGCCAAGTCCTGGTCCTGGGCACTTTCTTCCACCACCCAACCCCCTCTGGTTTTCACAGCCAGGAGCCCGGAGGCTGTATTTCCCTGGCACTGACATCCTGGCCTTCAGTCTGGCCTGGGGCTGGGCAAGCTCTCCAGGCGGCCCTCCCGGCTTTACCCCTCACTGGGAAATGCGGAGCCACCGTGCCGCCACCCCCACGGTCCTCAGCACCTCACCGCCGCCGTACCGCTCCCTGCCCATCTTGGCTTCCTGGCCAACCCCTCCTGCCCATCTGGATGAATATTTCTTCTTTAAATCCTTGGTTGTTGGACTTCCATACAGTTCAATTTTCTGCAAGTTCTGGTTTTTTGTTGGGAGATTAACGGCAATCCTTCTTACAGTTGTGTGACTGGGCGAAGCGCGTCTACCTGTGCCTTCATCTTGGCCGACAACCCGGGTACTGTCCACTGCCTGTTTCTTATTCATGCTGCCTGGCGGGCAAACTCGCGGCCTTGGCCAGCAGGACGACGCTCTGACCCACTGAGCTCCCCAGCCACACGCTGACAAATAATGGGCTTCCAAGGAGGCGGTGGGTGGCAGACGGGGAGCTGCGGTGGTAACACAGCACCTTCCCGTGCAAATACATGACGCAATTGGGAGTGTGATTAAGTTAGGACACAAGTGCTTAAGGGAGAACAGAATTGGTAAAAAAAAATTTCAGTAAGTCACCCTAATGTTCCAGAACAACTGCGTACACCACGTAAGCAGTACCAAGAAAGTCAATGCTAGGTGACAGTCACAATTAAGCTCGTTTCTTTTCTATCTCATTTTGCCTTTAATCCTTTTTCTCCATTCCCAAGGTTCCATTTCCAGTCCTCTCATCTTCCTATCGATATAATAAATAAGAAAACTGAGGGCCTTCCTAGTCAGTCACATTCCCACTCATCTTTCACGGGAAGGAATAGAGCCAATACAACGATAAAGAACATGGTTTGCAATCAAGACAGATCTCGGTTCAAATCCCAGCTCCCCCTCTAGTTCGGGTGTGTGAGCTACGAACCGGGATTGCGCTGCCTCCCCTTCCTGGGTTTGTGAGCACCAGGTGAGCATGTGCCTCGCACACAGTGCAAGCCCGCCAAGTCCCAAATCCCAAACGTCCCCTTCCCTGAGAGAGCCGACCATGAGGTGTAATTAACACAGCTTTTTCTAAGCTCCAAAGGGAGGAAAGTGCCCAGTCTTCAAATTCTCCTCTCCCTCAAAAACACGCAGAGCCTGGGAACTTGAAGGTCCAGGACTCCTCTCTTGTCCCCAACTCAGTGCCTGGGCCACAGGAAGCTTTCAGTAAGTGGTGACCAAACCAACCCTGCATCACAGCCATGCTATGTTCTCCCGGCGAAGATGGGGTCATTGGTCCATAAAGGAACCCTCAAAGAACGAGTTGTTACAAAGGCACAAACCTGCAACACTCCCAACGGGACAATCATCCACCGTGCAAAGGGTCATTACACCCCTGTGTGTCTCTCAACCCTCTCCATCCGACTCCTGTGCTCGGATGTCATCTTTAGGAGAAATGATTCCCTAAAGTGTACCTCACACAGAATAAAACAGCACCTTTGTTATTCACCTTGAATGTGTTTCCTTCAACATCTGAGGAATGTCTAGCTATATATATATATATATATATATATATATATATTTTTTTTTTTTTTTTTTTTAAAGATTTTATTTCATTATTTTTTAGAAAGAGGGGAAGGGAGAGAGGCAGAGAGGGAGAGAAGCATCAATGTATGGTTGCCATTCACCTGCCTCCAGCCACAGACCTGACTGGAGACCTGGTTTGCAACCTGGTTATGTGCCCTGGCTGGGGAATCGAACCTGCGACCTCTGGGTTCGCAGGCCGGCGCCTTAACCACTGTGCTACCAGCCAGGGCGTGCCTAGCTATATATAACTCACCTTTATCTGTTTCTCTGCGGAGGTAAGGGCCTGTCAAGAGCACGCAGAACTAAAGGCTTTGCAGTTTTCAAGCCTTGTAAAGTTTATGGCGGCCCCTATAAAGGCCAACAATCTTAGACATTCTTATCGTAATAAGCACCCTTTCAAACCAAATTCCCACTTTACAAATCTGCAAACCGGCTGAAATCTCTACCACACACCAAGTTCCACCCTCTACCTTCCAAACTCAATAGCAGAATTGCAAAAATTACCCAGGAGCTAAAGTTTTCTAAATACAGAGGATCATTTAACACCATCAAAATCATATATAAAAAGTGAACATTCACTAGGTAAATCAAAAAATGATTTGGAGTCATCAATATATGAACTTTTTAAAAGCATGGTAAGAAATTCCTCTTAAAAATTCCACGGAGACCAATCTTTAATTAAGTAATGTTCTTCATAAATTATCCTGACAGCTACTAACAGTTCTCCGATGGTTTTAAATTAGGTGCCTCCCTCCTGCAGAATGAACCCCTTGCTAGCTCCTTCTAAAGAGCTGACGGCAGCTCACTGAGAGTGGGCCCCAGTCCTAGACACGCCTGGGTTAAACCCTGTGCCACTCTTTCTCATTGTGGCTTCGTCCGCGGGAAAGCTACCAGGACACCGAGCAGCCACTTCACAGGACAGTGACAGATTAAGTGAGATGAAGAACATAAAACATCTCCCACAGCCCCCAGACTTCGCAGACTGTGTTCTGGAAATTAAGCATTTATCTTCTAGAAAGGTTCGTTGTTCCCTTACCTTTCTTCCCCCTTCATATTGCAAAATAAAATGTCAGCCAGCACTGCTGTGACCACTGCTTTGAAGTGCAGACCCAAACCCGCTGAGGGTGTAAGTGGGGCCCACCACTTCGCCCCCTGCAAACATGCCTCTGTGCCTACCCCCACCCGAGGTTCCGATTTTCCTTCCTCTCCTTTCTCTGGGCACCCCCCAGTCTTTCCAGACAACCAGAAACTTAAGGGTCACAGTGGTTTTCAGCCACATCACCAGCAATTCAAATCTAGATCAACGATCTAGGGATCCATTCCTCAGCCTTCAAGTAGAATCCAAAAGACACAAATAACATTCTCAATCTATCTGTCCCCATAGATATTCACAGATGGTCTCTAACTTATAATGGTTTGACTTAGGAGTTTTCAATTGTATGACGGTGTCAAAATGACCCGCATTCAACAGAAACCGTACTCTGAATTTTGATCTCCCCCAGGCTAACACCAACAAGGCCACACCCTCTCATGCCGTAAGGCAGCGAGGTGGCTCTGCCCAACGGCAGGTGACCGGCAGCGCTCTGAGCCCACAAAAGCTGCGCTCAGCCAAGTGATGATGCTCAGTTAGGTGAGGTGTACTAAACACATTTTCTACTTATAACATTTCCCATTTAGGACGTAAGTTGAGGGGTGTCTGTACCTTCCTGGTCCCCTTTGGCAAGTCGGTCCTGGCTGCAGGAGCCTGCCGAACGGCCGGCTGTGGGCCAACTCGAACGAGCCCCTCGCTAGCACACGCCTGCCAGGCACCCGGCTGGGTGTGCACACGTGCACACAACCCCAAAGCCCAGCTAAACACAGTATTTGACATAAATGAAGAGAAGTACTAACCTGCTAGTCAAAAAATGACTAGGGCAAAGGGAAAAAATCAAAAGGATGAAGAAAAACTCTAGGAAGCTCTATTTGTAGTGTTATTGTTTTGTGCAATTAATGCTAAAATATTACTAAAAGAAACCCCTTCAAGACTTTTCCACAGGACTGTCAATAGTCTGAATGACTGTTTTCCATGCAAAGTGGAACCCTAAAGCGCACGGGACACTGTTTCTACACATCAACAGTTAAAACATCCATTAATGTTCTGAAAAATAAATATTCTAGAGATACTATTTGCCTGATCGATGTTTTTAAAATAATCTTAAAATGACTGTCAGGTTTAGTAACTTTGTTTCCACAATAAAGCTCTTTAAATAACTCCTGTTTTTATGAAGCCAGCAGCCTGCAAGTAAAAACTTCAAAGGCTGCACATACCCACTGAGCATGGGCCAGGCAACCTTACATGTGCCACCTATAGACAGGTGCAAGGGGTCCGGAAGACGGAATATGAAAAAGCAGCCTGGAAACCACAACGTAACTTTGTCTTTAACATGACCCCCGGTGCAAGATAACTGTGAGAAGGCTTTTGTTTTATTTTATTAAGGATACTCTAGAGCCCTGGCTGGTAGCACAGTGGACAAGGCTCCGGCCTGCAAACCCAAAGTTCGCTGGTTCAATTCCCAGCCAGGGCACATAACCAGGTTGCAAGCCAGGTCTCCAGACAGATCCGTAGCTGGAGGCAGGTGAAAGGCAACCATACATGGATGTTTCTCTGTTTCTCTCCCTGTCTGCCTCTCTTCCTTCCTCTCTTTCTGGAAGTAGTAAAATCTTCAAAAAAAAAAAAAAACACACACACTCTAGGGCAACCTTGTCTGAATGAATGGAACTGGGTACTCTGTGTTCCTCTTTCTTATCATCTTGCTGAAAGCGGTGCCCATGGTCCGAATTACGGTCGGATGGCAAGTTTCTCAAAGACAAATGGGGGATGTGTGAGGCCATCCTGGAGATAATTCCTTATGCAAAAGTTAAGTTTCAGGGTCTAAAAATTGAGCCTAAGGGTATTATTTGACTAATAACCAATATAGTTTACTCCCCTGATTCCCTGGCTAATTTTCAACTGCTTGGTGGTAATACTGTACAGTCCAAGTTCTCAGTATTTTGCCTTCAGTATTAGAAGAAAAGATGCTACATAACTTTAATAAAAGGCAGTATTAATAACATTCCCAAGTTCACCTCTTTAACGAGCACTGGCTCTAACTAATCCCTCTAAGAATCCCACACCTGGGTGCACACCAGCAGGTGCTCCTGAAGGTAACGTCGTCCCCACCCGTCACCCAGCCAGCCCAGGTCCGTGCGCTGTGTGAGCTCGCAGCCAGGAACCAACCCTGTTCCCCCAAAAACCAACTGCGAAAAAAAGTAACTGAATCAAAGAAAGTTAACTTCAACTTCTTTCTCCTTCCAAAATAAAACTCATAAGTAAATAGCATAATCTAGGAAGGGGTTTTTCTTTTAATATTTATTATTTTTAGAGAGGTATAGGGAGAGAGGCAGAGAGGGAGAGAAGCACCCATGTGTGGTTGCCTTTCACCTGCCTCCAGCCACGGACCTGGCTGGCAACCTGGTCATGTGCCCTGGCTGGGAACCAACCAGCGACCTTTGGGTTTGCAGGCCCGCACCTTATCCACTGCGCCACCAGCCAGGGCCTGAAGGTTTAAGTCTGACTAGGGCTGAGTCAGTTTAGTGCCACTTGCTCCTGAGGAGCAAGCTGGTTAATAATGAACAAATGCAGATGATCTCTGTGGGAGAGGTTTAACCCACCATCGTAAGGAATCTTAAGCACGCGGCTGCCATTTTGGGGAGCTGTAAAACACCCTCTGCTGTATGTGACCATGAAATGCGAAGGAAATCCGGTGCTACACTAACACTAAATAATTCATACTGTGTTTACATCTGAAAGATAATGACTGAAGTGAACAGACTCTGTCTGCAGGGTTTTATGGTTTGGCCTGCTAAACCATGTTCAATTACACATTAACGTAAGGGAGTGAACTGGCAATCCTAAGCATGCGGTCCTTACACAAAAGACAGAACCCCACCCCACCACACCCACAGAACCCGCACTCCTACCTTCTCCCTAAGGTGGCCACCCATACACCAGCCCCTAGGTGAGACCCTGCCTGACAGCCATTCTGACCAACAGCACAATCAGCTGAGGCTTCCTGAAGGCCACTGGCTTCGTTGCAGGCCAGAGCAAAGTTGAGGGGTTCACAGCTGGTTTCAGCCTTCCCTTCTCAGCTCGAAGGCTGGCTAAGAAAGCATTCTCATCTGCGGGTATAATGGTGCCAGGAGGGGAGGAGCGTGCATGTGAAGAGGGATTAGTCTTGGGCAATGACGGAGAAAGGAGAACATATACCATTACAGTGGGCGGGCTCTGACGGAGGGGGAGGTGAGGAGAAAGAAATGACCCTTCCTGGGGGCGGCTCACTCAGGAGGCTCTCAGGCCACAGGTGGGACCTCAGAGAGGAGTGGAAGGAAAGCACTAAGCAACAGCAAGACGAAGCGCTCAGGCCTTTCAGAAAGGTCTCGCCATCCAAGGGCTTCTTCCTACTTCAGCACAGCTGATGCCACTGCGCCACGCCAGCAGCCCTTCTCCTTCTGACACTGAACACAGCACAGCACGGCGCTTTCTGTAGAACTGAGTAAGTCTGTGTCCTTCCCTTCCATCATGTCCTTGGCGTTAACATCATTACACAAGATGCCCAAAATCAACTAGGACCCAACATGTACAATCGCATTATCATCTCAGGCTGCACTTACAGGTTGATTCTTTTCTCCTTTGGATGACACGCATTTTAATACTACCGTCTTAGGTGAAGTTAGCATACAAGTTTGATTCCTCATCAAAGCGAACCCCCTGAAGTCAGAGCCGTCACCCTGAGTAACCTGGAAGAGATAGTCCCTCATCCTGAAATGGTCTCCACTGCACAAGCGAGGGTAGTGAGCTGCTGTTCTAGTTTCACTATTTTAGTGGTCAGCTGAAAACAAGCAAACGATCTCATAAAGTGGCTGACACATGACGGCAGGTGTCTCTTTCGAAGTCACGAGCCACCAGCCTTCAACAATTGGACACGACTTCCGCTGGACCACTTTCCCAGCAAACATACCCAGTCACCGTGGCCATCATTACTTTGGCCAACCCAGAGCTGGACCATTTCCTCTTCTCCACTACACCTTTCAAGTAAAAAGCTTAAAGGGTGAAATCAATCATCTACACACAACCACCGATCTCTGTATAATGCCAGGCGTTTACTCCTTCTAAACAAAACAAAGCTTTCTGCAGGAGGCCAGGTGGCTGTGCGCACCATCCCCATCACTAGGGGACTGATCCCAGGCTTTAGGGAGGGAGGTGGCTCCCCACGGTCCATACTGGGGGAGAGCCAGCTGTGGCTGCAAGGGACCAATCGAAAGAGGACCTGCTAAGGAGCAGCACGGCAACATGACCTTGGACACCAGCTCCATCTACACCCAGGTCACCTGCCTACCAGCCAGCCTCTTCTCCTTGCCTGGTGACCCCAACAGATGTTCTCTACCCATCATTCGGAATTACCAGTGCACCCCAAAGGCGCCCAATCAGCTGGGCCTTTACAAGCAACTTCCCGGACTGCCGTGCTCCACACCCACTTCTTTCAGTTGCTTCCCTTCGACTTTTACCCGCAGCTCAAGTGACACCTCTGGGAGGAGCTGACCTCCTTACGGCTCTTGAGGACTCGGGATGACCTTACGTCACTGCACAGACCCCACTGATTCCGCCTTTTGTCCCCTTCCCTGGACTTAAGCTCTAGGGTGGGAGATGGGACACCAGGGCACTGATGTGATGATGGGACTTATCTCCAGCTGGTACCTGACACACCGGGCAGGAGCTCAGTCCATGCCTGTGGACGAAACCACTGAATGTGCTAATTCCAGGAGGCGCCACACCCCCACTGGGCAGCCACTAGACCTCCCTTCCCAGCTTGGCCCCTCCAAGCCTTTGAGACCAGCAGGTAAGCTAAACAACCCTTCCGCGATTATTAACCCACATTAGGTTTTGTTTTCTTTTCACATGGAAAACCTTTGGTTCTTTAAACACCAGCAGTCCCTCTGGGGTGTCACTCCACCTGGGAGGCAAAGTGACAGCCCCAGTTGTGCAGTATTTCCCAGGGGTCAGCCGGCCCGCTTGTCCAGAGCATGAGCTCCGAAGCCTGGGTTCAAATGCGCCCTAGGCCAACTGGGTGGCCGGCCAGCGTCTGTCCACAAATATCCACTGACCGCCCACGTAGGCCAAGTGCTGGCGATACCACGGGGCCCTGGCGGCTCAACATCGGTACACGCTCGACGCCCGCCTGCTTTTCTCATGCGCAGCCCGACCGCATCCCCCGTCGGGAACAGCCTCGCTGCACCCGAGCCTCGCGCTGCAGCAGCTGCGGAGCCAGGGAGCCTGTCCCTCTGGTTCACTGCCTGCCCTGCGGGCCCTCCGCACACGTGCCAAGCACGACTGGCCAGTGGCGCCCGCTCGGCCTAGGCTCCCCACGGGACCCAGCCCTCAGGGCGCTTCCGGCGCCCGCGGAGCCTGGACACACCGCGCACCCGCGGGTGCAATGGTCCCTGCAGGGGGTGGGGGTGCCGCGCCAGCCACCCCGACGTGAAAGGACTGCACGTATCCAGGTGGGTTGGCCGCTCGGAGAAGTCTCGGGGTGGCCCCTGCCCTACGCCCTGCAGAGGCCGCCCCCGCGGGCGCAGGGCGTCACCGCGGCGTACACGCCCCCGAACGGACTCAGAAACTCGACAGCCAGTTCCGACGGCAGCTGGGCCGAGGGGCGGGAGGGCGAGGCGCGCCCGGGGCCCCGCCTCCCGGCCGCAGGCGCCCGGCCTTGGGGCGCACGCCGGTCTGGGGGGCGGAGGCGCGCGCCGTCGGGCGGGGGCGACGTTCCCGCCGGCCGGGCCTCCGGAGCGCGGGCGGGGTCGCGGGGCGCCAGGGCCTGGCCCGCGGCCCAGCCCCCGCGCTTACCTCGGAATTTGAGCTCGTGCTGCGGCTCGAGGCTCAGGACCTGCTCCACCTTCGCCATGTTCCTCCGCGGCGGGCACCTCAGGCGGGGAGACCCCTGGGAGGTCACCTGGGGCGGGAGGAGTCAACGCTGCGCCCCCGTGAAACGTGGGGGGCAGGCCCGGGCGCGGGCGGGGGTCGCGGTGCGGGCGCGCGGACGGGGGGGGGGCTGGCCTACGCGGTGCAAGCGCAGGGGCGGAGGGCGAGGGCGAGGCCGCGGTGCCCGGCGAGCGCACGGCACGCACGCAGCGACGCGCACGGCGACGTACGCACGCACGCACGCACGCAGCGGTCTGGCTGGCTGGGAGCAGCGCGCAATCAGGCAGCGGGAAGCGGCGCTCCCGGAAACGCTCCCGGGGAAGTGCGCAGGCGCGGCGCTGGCGGCGGGGGCGGGGCTGGCGGCGGGGGCGGGGCTGGCGGGCGGGGGCGGGGGCGGGGCGTCACGCGGGACGGGGGGAGGGGCGGGCCCGGGCAGCTCGGAAATGAGGACAGTCTCTGCCAACACCTTTTCCAGGGCCTGTGGGGACCGTCGTCGTGTTAAGTGCTTTATTCAATCATGATAATTAATAACAATAAACTTCCACTTCTCCCCTGCTTATGTTGTGCCAGGCACCGTTAGAGACTTGGAATAATAATGAAAGTACTATTTGTTCTCATTATAAACATGTTGATGGGCGAAGGATGCGCGCTAAGCACTGTGGAGTTTGAAAAGCAATAACTATAAACAGTTGCCAATTACTGCTTGTTTATTTTGTGCCACTGCGGCCAGTGCTTTCAATAACAAAGTAACAGCGAAAATAAAAGCTGTGCTACGTTACAGGTTTACTCTGTAGCAAGCGCGGCGGGTGCTGAATCCTTCGCCAACAGAGGCAACGAATATGTAGAAAGGCTGTGGTCGGCAAAGTTGACCTAGTTCCTACCGTCTCAGAAGAGACTCCCGGGGAGACAGCCTTTGCATCAATAACCACACAAATAAGTTATGTGATAAAAAATTTCTGGGAATTCAGATCTGCTTGGCCTCAAAAATGAACACTGGGCCCTGGCTGGTGGCTCAGTGGAAAGGCGCCAGCCTGCGAACCCAAAGGTCGCTGATTCGATTCCCAGCCAGGGCACATAACCAGCTTGCAAACCAGGTCTCCAGCCAGGTCTATAGCTGGAGGCAGGTGAAAGGCAACTATATATTGATGTCTCTCTCCCTCTGCCTCTCTGTCCCTGCCCTTGTCTCTAAAAATAATGAATACAATTTTTAAAAAGAAGAAAAAAAAAAAACCACACAACTTCATTATTGCCATCTAAATGTTACTTTATGATAAAATGTTTACTACGGAAAATATGTGTTAATAGCCCCCAATATACAATTAGATGAAACAAACACAGAGAATAGTTAACAATGTTCGTACCACAGACACATGTTCTTTGTGCTGTTCTTCCCATTTTTCTGTATACTTGAAATTTTTCATAATAAAAAGTGGTTACTTTAAGGTAATCCGTGTATTTTAACTAGATCATTTGATCCATTTATACTTATTATATTTACTGCTCTATCTGAATTTATTTCTACCATCTTATTTTGTGCTTCCTATTTGTCACGCCTATTTTCTTTTTTCCATTTCTTTCTTGCTTCTTTAGGGCTGATTTTTTTTATCCCATTTTTCTTTTTTACATATATTCTATTTCTGTTGTTGTAGTGATTACCCTAGAAATTTTGACATGGGTACTTAAAAAGTTCAGTTTTTAAAATTCCTTGACTCTCTTAAAATATAAGAACTTTGGGATACTTTAGTCACCCATCTTCTTAATTATATGCTTTAATCATAGTGTATTGTAAGTTTAATCTTTTTCACCCCATGAGTTATTACTAAGTTGTTTTAGACAGTCGATATTAGTTTAGACTCAAACACGCAATTACCAATTTCTTGGCTTATCTTTTCTTGCATCTCAGAACTTACAGCTGGGATCACTTTAAATTCTATTTCAGTGAGGATTTGTTGGAACAGTTTGAGCAAGGACAATGAAAAAACATAACACTGGATTGTAACCCAAAGTAGAAAATAAATATCCATAAGATCATACTGAAATGAATAAATGGTGGAGTAAATTAATAGATTACAAAAGTCAAAAAACATCCCAAATAGTTTATATTAGTTATTCTTCCCTCCAAGGGGTGGTGCAGTAAAATCCTACCCCTTCGGTGCGGACATGTGGTGACTCCCTTCCAATGAGTACAGCATGGAAAACAAAAAATAGCCACTTTCTAAGGAAAGACTCGGCCAGCAGCACCTCAGCCAGGTGACCGTACTCAGGTCCAGTGTGTGGACCTGGCTAGGATGTGACAGACAGGGCACTTCAACCTCTGGTCCTTACACCCTGAAGGCCCACATCCCCACTCTAATTATAAGGAAAACATCAGAAAAACACAAACTGAAGGGCGTCCTACAACATACCTGAGCAGGACTCTTCAAATGTCAAGGTCATCAAACACGGAAAGTCGGACAAACCCACAGCCCAGGGAGCTGAAGATTAGATGCCAGGGGGTGTCCTGAATGGGGTCTTGGGACAGAAAAAGGGCATTGGGGGAATACCAGAGAAATCTGCAGAAAATACGGGCCTCAGCTAAACTTAGCCTATGTTCATCATTGGTTCATCAGCTGTGACAAATGTACTCACTAATGTGAGGCATTAACAGTGAGGGAGACAGGGTGCTGACAGACACAAACTCGGTTTACTGTTGTTGCCACTTTTCTGTAACTCCCAAACTATTCTCAATTAAACATTTATTTTAAAATGTGTTTTTATTTTTCTTAACAAGCAAGGTCATTCACCACAGCTAAGGTCTGACTTAGGTGCTGTACATAGCTCTTTTCCTTCATTGCTTTTTAAATTAACTTATTGTTGTATTATGTTTGTCCCATTTCCCCCCATTGTTCTCCGCCGCCCCACCCCCCACCCCCCTCCCACAGTCAATCGCCACATGGTGTCCATGTCCATGGGTCATTTGTACTAGTTCCTTGACGAAACTCTTCCCCTTCTTTGCCCCCTTCTCCCCCTCCCTGCGCCCCTCTGGTCACTGTTAGTCTGTCCCTTGCTTCCATGCCTCTGGTTCTATTTTCATTGGCCTTTTCAACCTCCTAGACTGGAGTCATCTGCAGTGCAAAATGACCACTGCTCTCTGGCCCTCGAGTCCTTTGATAACCAGAACATGCTGTGCTGGACCATGGCAAGGAAATGGCGGCTCCGTGGCATGCGTGTCATCCCCTCACCCCGCTCTCAGCTTTGGAAATGCCACCACCCCTGGCTGTCCACACCCTACCCATCCTTCGTGGCCTGAATCACTCACTCAGTCTTCCCTTGTTCATTTACGCATCCTGCAGTGGGTGCGTTTAGCCTGAGCTACAAAGAACCTCCCTGTCTAGAGAGCAGAGTTGAAAGAAAAAGTAAGTCACCAAAATAATTATAATCCAGGGTAAATGCTGAAATAGATGAGAAGAAAGCCATGAAGAGACAAGGAACCTTACTCTCAGGACTGGGAGAAAACTTAAAAGCTCAGAGGTATTAGAGAAACAGTTTTGGAAGAACAATAAGAAAGATCTTGCCAAATGGAGAAGGCAGGGTTCTCCAGGCGGAGGAATAGCACATGGAAAGGCCCTGGGGTACATGGCCTGCCAGAGACCACTTGGGG
The DNA here is from genome assembly GCA_004026585.1 of Noctilio leporinus. Classification (NCBI taxonomy): domain Eukaryota; kingdom Metazoa; phylum Chordata; class Mammalia; order Chiroptera; family Noctilionidae; genus Noctilio; species Noctilio leporinus. The sequence continues at coordinate 187,181 of PVIW01002850.1, forward strand.
ACCGGCAAGGTGTAAGAATAGCATCTCAGGTTGATTTAGCTTCTGCTCTGTATCAGGCAGTGTATTAGAATGTGTGTCAGTTCCCTGTGGTGCCATAACAAAGGACCACAAATTTATTAAGAGTTTTGGGGGTTCACACTGTGGAAAACAGTATGGGGTTTCCTTAAAAAACTAAAAATGGAACTGCCTTTTGATCCAGCAATTCCACTACTAGGACTATACCCAAAGAATCCTGAAACACCAATTCATAAGAACCTATGCACACCTATGTTCATAGCGGCACTATTTACAATAGCCAAGTGCTGGAAACAGCCTAAGTGCCCATCAGTGGATGATTGGATCCAAAAACTTTGGTACATTTACACAATGGAATTCTATAGAGCAGAAAGAAAGAAGGAACTTGTACCCTTTGCAACAACATGGATGGAACTGGAGAGTAAGTATTATGCTTAGTGAAATAAGCCAGTCAGTGAAGGACAAATACCATATGATCTCACCCATTACGGGATAATAATGAGCAAAACTAACAACAAGCAAAACAGAACCAAGTATATGAATACAAGGAATAGGCCTTCAGTGCTCAGGGGGAACGGGGTTGGGGGGAGGGGGGAGGCGGAGGCAGAGGCAAGAAAGGGGAGCAGCTTAGACAAGAACCTAGTATAAAGGAACCATGGACATGAACAACAGATGGGATTGACTTCGGGGGGAATGGGTGGGTGGGGAGGGGGACAGAGGGGAGCAAAAAGGGGATGGATGTAATACAACAACAATAAAATTAAAAAAAAAAGTTTTGGGGGTTCAAAGTCTAAAACTGGGTCTTACGAGGCTAAAGTCTATCTGCGCTCCAGCGGGAAGCTACTAGTCCTTTCCAGCTTCGGGAGGTTAGTGATGTTCCCTGGCTCCGGCATCTTCCTGCATCTCCCCTGCCAGCAGCATGACCTCGTCAACCTTCTCCCTCCGTCTTCCATTCCCATCCTACTGAGTGGGACCAACCCGTGGGTCAGATACTGAGCTAAGGGCTTGCTCCTGTTAAAATTTACTTAGTTCTTACCCTGGCTGGTGTGGCTCAGTGGATAGGCACCACCAGTCTGCAAACCCAAGGGTCGCTGGTTCGATTCCCAGCCAGGGCACATAACCAGGTTGCAAGTCAGGTCTCCAGCCAGGTCCCCAACTGATAGCAGGTGAAAGACAACCATGCATTAATGTCTCTCTCCCTCTCTGCCTCTCTCCCTTCTCTCTCTAAAAGTAATAAATAAAATCTTTTTTAAAAATTATTATTTTTAAATTAAAAAAAATGTATTATTGATTAGAGAGAGAGAAGCATCGATGTGTGGTTCATCTCACTTTTGGGTTCCTTGGTTGTGTCTTGTATGTGCCCTGACCGAGGGCTGAACCCACAATCAGGACTGGACTCTAACAGACTGAGCCCCCAACCAGGCCTCACCCCTGAGAGTGCAGCTAGCCAGGGCCGGGATGGAGGGTTTCCTGCTGCTCGCGTCTCAGTTTTATCCTGGGCTGTCCCAGCATATGGAGAAGTAACAGGGCCGACTATATTGCTTTTTAAATTCTTGTTTGTTTGTTTGTTTGTTTTAATAAGACTTTATTCATTATTTTTAGACAGAAGGGCAGGGAGGGAGGAAGAAAGGGAGAGAGACATCAACGTATGGTTGCCTTTCACCTGCCTCCAGCTATGGACCTGGCTGGAGACCTGGCTTGCAACCTGGTCATGTGCCCTGACCGGGAGTCGAACCAGCGACCTTTGGGTTTGAAGGCTGGCACCTTCCCACTGTGCCACCAACCAGGGCTCTTGTTTGTTTTTAAATTGAAAAAAGTTAATGTCTTGTTTCCCAAGAAACTATTTTTCAGAGATTTGAAGTCTACGGAGAGGTGGCAAAGGCGCGGAGTTCAGCCCACACCCCATGCCCCCCACTGAGCTCTCCCAAGGTGACCGTTGGACGTTTGTCCGTCCGCGTGGTAGCAACGCTGGTGAACTGCAGGCCGTTTGGGGTGCCACCTGTTTTTCCACTAAGGTCCTTTTTCCTGCTCCAGGGTCCAGTCCAGGATACCACCCTGCATTTTGCAAACTAAACACTCGTTCTTCACGCTGATCTTCGGAAAGCGGACTGGAGAGTGGACAGGTAACAACAGCAGGTGAGCCTCCGGTGACCAAGTGCCATGTGCCGAGCACTGTTCTGACTCCTGGGTGTCACTCATGCATCCTCCCCACAACTAGGTGAGGGCAACACCGTCTTGGGTTTACACTGGAGGAAGAGAGCTCAGGGAGGGTTAGAAACCTGCCTGAGGCCCCGGCAGACTAGCTCAGTTGGTGAGAGCATCATCCTGATACGCTAAGATTGTGGGTTTGGGCCCTGGTCAGGGCACATGCAGGAATCAACAGTAAGTGGAAAAACAAATCCATATTTCTCCCCCCTTCCTGTCTCTAAAATTCAAAAATGAAAGAAAGAAAGAAAGGGAGGGAGGGAGAGAGGAAGGGAGGAAGGAAGGAAGGAAGGAAGGAAGGAAGGAAGGAAGGAAGGAAAGAAGGAAAGAGAGAAAGAAAGAAACTTGCCTAAGAGGAACTAGAAATGGAGACTGAGACCGGAAGGAGGCACTTCTCTGAATAGAGGCCACAGTGGGGGCCACAGGGGGGCATGAAGGTCACCCTGGAGAACCCCAGTGGCCCTGCCACTGGCCCTTTGCACTCACTATTTCCTCTGCTCCAGTGCCCTTCCCTTGCTGCCTTTCCATTGTCACCGTCACTGGACTACTTCTTGAACACCTGCTACCAGGCATTGGGGCACACAGTGCACCCCTGCACCAGTGAAAACTGACCTTGGGAAAGGAGTCTAGGGAAAGGTGACCACGGAGGGGTGTGAGCCGGGCTGGGCGCCGGAGGGCTCCGTGCTGCTGCTGTCCAGCCCCGGCTTCACATGGATCACTGGCTCTGTCCCAGCGCTTGGCCAAGGTGGAATAACTTATTTTTATTTATCTGGTGTCTGTCTCTCCATTAGGAAGCCACTTTCATTACTGACCCGTCCCTGAAGCACAACTATTAATAGAGGAGGAAGGAACACGGAAGGGAGGGGGAGGGAGGGAGGCTGAGGGTCGCCCGCTCCGCAGCTTGCGGCCTAGCTGTGCACAGGGGCTGTGTGGGGGTTGGGAAGCTTGTAGGGTCAGTGCTGCCTCACAAAGAGGGGTGCAGCCCCTCCTCCTACTCGTGGGCTAGAGGCCCCTTTAGCGGAGGGTCTCATTGTCGAGGTAACTGCTGGAGGTTTTTCAGGGCTGGGTCGGCCAACCTACACTCCCCCTTCTCCGCAGAACCAAGTCCTCCTGCACCCCGCACCCCATCTTTACTCCCAGCAGTGGGCTCTGGGCCCCAATCCCTGTGCCTGGCACATAAAAGGTGCTCAATAAATGTTGGCTGAAAGAAGGAAATATTGTAATTAGGGATTTGAGGGGTGGGGGTCTGTAGGGGAGAGAGTCTCTTCCCTGCTAAGGACTCCTCCCCAGGCACCCAGAAGGCCACGCTTGCATACAAGGAATTGATATTCTAATTACAAATCATTGGTATTGATTTGCGAAGCAGATCCCCAAAGGACCCAGACGACTGTTAGATCTGCACCCCTTGGGGAAGGCAGGCATATTTACCTCATTGGGAGGTGGGCTGACACGTGAATGGTGGATGAGGCAGGAAGAGTTTATGGGGTCCCCATGGTTCATCCCATTGTGTTGGGGGTGGGGGGCAGAGGATGCATCCATGTGTAGGTAAAATTTGCACACCTATCTCCCCCAGAACGCTAGTGATTTTGCACTGTATGCCCTTCTTTCACGGAGCGGGGCACTGGCTGGGCACTGGGGACCAGGATGCAGAAGACGGTCTCCCACTCTGCCCCTGTCCAGCCAGCAGACAAAGCAAAGCAAGAGAGTGTCCGGGGGTCCTGCCCGGGGAGTGGCTGGGGGCTGGGGATGTCAGCCTGCCCCCCCTACCCCCAGTCACGGCAATTAAATGACACAGTAGGTAAAGGTCTCAAAAGTAAAACAGATCAGCAACCAGCAAGGAAAGGCAGCAGGAGGAAACTCTGCTGTTTCATTGATCTGATTTTTAAAAACTGCTTGCTCTGCGGATGCGGCTTCAAGTCCTCTGTCTTTGTGACCTCTGAGCTCAGAGGCTGAGACACCAGGCAGGGAGGGAGGGAGAGGGGGACAGGTGGAGGCGATTTCAGGTTTGTTCCTGCATTTCCCTTTTCCTGCAATCCACGCCTAGGAATGACAGGGCAACAGACTCTCAAAGTGACTGTCACGACTTTGCTTTTCCATCCGGGGAAAAACAAAAACGAGCCATCACGCCCGGTCAAGCAAAGGCAGTGTGTTCAGGAAGTCCGCATTGCTGCGGCCTGCGTGGCCTGGGCCGCCCGTAACCTATGGGGAGGTGGGGCAGGCAGGACGCATGTCCTGCTTAAAAAAAAAATCAACAAAACAAAACTGCAGCGTTATGGAAAATAAAGGAACACTTTCAAGTCTTAATTGATTTTACGGGGAGAGAAACATCGACTTATTGTTCCTCTGACTTGGGCATTTATTGGTTGATTCTTGTAGGTGCCCTGACCGGGGATCGAACCTACAACCTTGGGGTATCGGGATGACACTAACCAACGGAGCTCCCCGACTAGGGCTGACGGCCAACGTTTACGTGTTTAAGCTGAAACAGAGAGACAACAGAGAAGTCTCTAAGGGACCCATGGTGACAGCCGCAGGCCCTCAGTGTGCGTAGTTGTGTCCTGTACCAGGGCTACTTATGGTATTTCCATGTTTATTATTGGTGCGATTGACATTATTTGATTTATAGAGCTGTTCGCAGGAGCCCCGTGAGATCTGCGTCATTGTCCTTTAGCAAATAAGATCACTCCCCCACCCGCCAAGGAGGTAGCCGAAGGTCACAGCACAGCCACCAAGTCAGCAAAATACTCCTTGACTTCGGGCTGCCCTTGGAAGCCTCCTCTGAAAAACAGAGTCTTGAGTCATCATTTCGGAGAGTATCTATCCCAAATCCACACAACGCTCGTTAGTTTGAGTCTTGAAATGTTCCCTGGAAGGTTTCTGGGTCTGGGAAACCTGCACAGCATTTCAGTCCTGCCCCTCTGCTCCCCACCCTCCCCCTGCAAGCTGGTGACAGGATTCTCCTCCTCTTCCAGGAGGCTGAGGGGTAACCCGATGCTCACAATAACCATCTCTGCCTGCTGCCCAGAAAGAGGCTTCCAAACCGGCTGCCTTTCAGCACCCACCCCTGTCAACAGGCCATGGTAAAAACTGCACCCGAGGTCCTATCTCCTGCTACCTTCAGCAGATTTGTTTGGGGAGAAGTAACTTGAGAAGGAGAGAAGAAACCCCAGAGGGGCTTCTCTCATGGGGCGGATGGGGGGTGATTCCACTGGAAATATGAAATAAATTCAAGCCCTGGCTCAGTCGATTGAGCACCACCAGCCTGTGAACCAGAGGGTCGCTGGTTCGATTCCCAGGCAGGGCACATGCCTGGGTTGCGGGCCAGGTCCCCAGCTGGGGCACACGAGAGGCAACCACGCATTGATGTGTCTCTTCCTTTCTTTCTCCCTTCTCCTCTTTCTAAAAATAAATAAATAAAACCTAAGTAAATTAAAAAATTCAAGTGTGCCATTCTCGCTGGGCTACTTTTTTTTTTGATCTGGGGGTCCATATACTAACAGACCGGTTCAGATCGAGCGTCACTTTGTTGGTAAAGAGACCCCGTGCCATTGTGTAGCGCCTGCTTCTTTATTTCCATTGAACAAACAAATAAATAAATAACCATGGTGTGTTCCCGTTTCTCGGCCAAGAAGACAAGGCCTGGCCCCCTCGCTGGGGCAGGTGACGGAAATGCTCATGTTGATGATGACAGCAGAGCACCGTGCGGATTCTGGGCCCTCAGACTGTGGACTTAACCTCACAATTCCATCCTTCCAAACGCTTACACTTCTTCTTTTCCCTGAGAAACACCCCTCCTCTAACCCAGTGGGGCTTGGTAACGTTCCCAGGAACTTCTGCATGTCTTTTATTTAACTGAGGTAGGAAGGGAACATTCTACACACCGAGGGTGAAACAGTTCTGGCCCTCTGGGTGCTGGCTTCCTGCCTCTTTCACAGGGGGATCTGGGGTTCTGTCCCCTTTACCTGCACTTTTCTCAGAAGGTGGTCTTGGCATTCTTGCACTATTTCTTAGAGGAGGCTGTGCTGAACATGAAGAAAAAGAGAAAAATGGAAATGACCAGAAAATCATGCTTAACAAAGTGAGGCATTTGGACAAGGCATTAGCTGGAGTCTTTTTTTTTTTTTTTTTTCCCCTCTGCGTGTCTCCCAACCTCCGGCATAGTTCTCAGAAAGAGATAATTTCCTGCTCGCGGTTGGTACATTCTAGAAGGCTGATGATGCTTGACTTTCCCAAACGATGTTTTCCGCGGAGAATTATATTTTCAGCCAGTATTATTAGAAGCCAAACAACGAAGCATTTTAAAAGGTTTTGCATTTTATTTCATAATTTCCCGTCTTAATGGAAATCTCGTCCTTAAGTCCTAATGGAAAAAAAAAAAAAAAAAAGTCAGCCATAAACAGACGGTTGCTTAGAGACCTGGGTCCATGCATGGCCTGGTCTTTCTGTGGTCTCAGGCAGGCAGCGGCCGAAGCTTGTGGGAAAATAAAGCCAAGTTGCTTTGTGTCTGCATTGAAAACATCCTCCTTTGTGCTAATGTTTCATCCATTTGAGCATGGAATCGCCCTCTCTCCCGGTTCTATCAATGAGACGGGCTTCCGCCACCGTGCTGGCCTAATATTCTCCTTCGTAACGTACACGTGCTTATGCTCCCCCGTCTAAGAGCAGGTAGGTAGGGCAGCTTGAAAAGATAGGGAGCCAATATCAAAACAAAATCAATTATATGGATGGCTTTTTAAACATTTAAAAAAAATTTTTTTTTTATTCATTATTTTTAGAAGGGGGAGGGGTGGAAGAAGAAAGGGAGAAAAACGTTAATGTATGGTTGTCTTTCACCTGCCATCAATGGGGGACCTGGCTGGAGACCTGGCTTGCAACCTGGTTATGTGCCCTGGCTGGGAATCGAACCAGTGACCCTTTGGTTTGCAGGCAGCGCTAAAATAAGTTTTAGAAGTAGAGAAACACATATAAAATCAGAACGTGGGAATCTCTCACCCAGGCCCCTTTCTGCAGAGTAACAACACCGACAGTCGAGAGCCTTCGTTCCCGGTTTGGCCAGCAGGCACGCGTAACTACATGGGTGTGCGTGTAATCTGTCTTATGCAAGTGGAGTCATGCTCTGCCCATTCTGACGTGGTACCTTTTCTTCTCATTCAGCTGCATGCCGGGCCCACCTTGCCATGTAACCACGTGGGGGGCCGCTGGGGCTCCTCTTCTGAGAGGTCTCAGCAAGGCTGCCACAACCACGCGGGTCCCGGTTGTTCTCCCATGGCCTCCCCGGGGTGGCGTCTCTAGCTGTGATCAGGGCAGGGGTCCTGTCCAAAGGCTGGCTGGCCTCCAGCAGAGGGGCTTCAGGTGGCAGCTCCCACCCCGGCCCTGTCGCCAGCAGGCCGAAGACCTGCTGTTGCTTGGATGGGCCCTAGGGTACTTGAGCCTCTTTTTCTGTTCCTTTCCTGTATTTTTTTTTTTTTTTTTTTGGGGGGGGTTCTATTTTTTTTTTTCTTTTTTAATTTTATTGTTGTTGTATTACATCCATCCCCTTTTTGCTCCCCTCTGTCCCCCTCCCCACCCACTCATTCCCCCCAAAGTCAATCCCACCTGTTGTCCATGTCCATGGTTCCTTTATACTAGGTTCTTGTCTAAGCTGCTCCCCCTCCTTGCCTCTGCCTCCCCCCTCCCCCCAACCCCTTTCCCCGTGACCACTGAAGGCCTATTCACTGTATTCATATAGTTGGTTCTGTTTTACTTATTGTTAGTTTTGTTCATTACTGTCCCATCATGGGTGGGATCCTATGATATTTGTCCAAAAATATGGAACGCTTCACGAATTTGCATGTCATCCTTGCGCAGGGGCCATGCTAACCTTCTCTG